>JAQPPZ010002531.1:0-94510 GCA_028583015.1 Wollemia nobilis
AAAAAAAAAGCTCCAAGGATTATCGCAATCTCTTAGTCACCCAAAAAAGCTCCAAAGATTATCGCAATCTCTTGGTCACCCAAAAAAAAAAAAAAGCTCCAAGGATTATCGCAATCTCTTGGTCACACAAAAAGCTCCAAGGATTATCGCAATCTCTTGGTCACCCAAAAAGCTCCAAGGATTATCGCAATCTCTTGGTCACCTAAAAAGCTCCAAGAATTATCACAAATTCTTGGTCACCCAAAAAGCTCCAAGGATTTTCGCAATTTCTTGGTCAGAACCTAAAAATCTCCAAGGATTATCGCAATCACTTGGTCACCAAAAGTCTCAAATGATGTCCACAACCACTTGGTCAAAAATAAAAAACAATCAAAAACAACAAAAATTTGCATCTCATTTCTAGGCATAATCAAATTCATCAATCGAGATCTCTTCTCACACCGCATATTCACATTCACAAAATCAATCCATCAAAAATACAAAAATATGTAGCTACATTAAGCATTGCATCCACACATTGCATATTCATGGTTGTATAGGTCAAAGGCACCATAGGCTGCAATTGCTCTACTAGTCCATCTTGTTTCGCATTGTTCCATTTTACAAAAACAACAAAAACACCATGCATAACTTTTACCGCACTACGATCGTTGGTCCATAAATGTACCAAGAGTTTCAATGATTCAGTCATCATTTTCCTCTTTAGCCATGTAATGTATCAAGTCAAACAGATTTTACGAAGGTAGAGTCATACTTGAAATACACCTTGTTATGTAACATCCCAACACAAACTGAACACATTAAACAATTCCTGAGTTGTGTGAACGAAAGATGAAACCTACGTAGTAATCCAGGTCACCACAAGCGAAACGGTCATCTTGCTCATCCCCCTGTGTGAATGACCCCAAGAATGCTGAGAGTTGGCAAAAGGACAAGCATCCTCCCTACCCAATTCCCTAAAAATCCCTAGTTCTCAATAGTTGCAAAACATCAAAAATTTGCAAAATGTCAAAAATCAAATACTTGACATCTTACAGTGCAAAAATCAAAGGGCACAAACGATAGTGATTTTCATCACTCCATATCCCCAATACCTTGCCCCAAAGAAAAACAAATCAAAATAAATAGTGATCTCATCACTACAAAGAGCAAGTATCCCAATACAATTGAAGAAAATAAGGGAGTTGACCTTGAATCCCTGGAACTCTCAGCATTCTATAGGTCATAAGGCAGGCTTTAGTACCAATTTGGTTGATAGCCTATTGGTAACAGAAGTAAACCTCCCGCATGACGATATATCTGTCACATTAACTTGCGTACAGATCAATGTTTGCATGCGGATGATCTAGCTTATGGCATCCTGTATTACACCGCAGATTAATCTTAGTACATACAACAAAGGAATTTGTGGAGCTAATTAGGTGATCCTCAGTACAGGTTCGGTTGAAAGCCCATCTGGCACTGGCGGTATCCTAACAAATACCACTAAATGAACTCAATTGCACACACAGGGATGTGAAAAATAACTGGGTAAAAAACAAGTCTAATTCATACCTTGTTCAAAAGTCTTGTAAGACAAAGTACAGTCTTGGCTAGTGAGTTAAAATCGTCTGAGTCTCAGAAAACCTTAGCTACATTTCTAAACCAACTGCGCCGCTTTTCATCCTTACAATACCATCAGAAAATACAAAAAAAAGAAAAACCACATGTATACATACAAAGTCATGCATCACAACAATCACCTAAAAACAAAATAACAGAGTTCTAAAAAGTCCTTGGTGCCATAGCCAAACATCACAAACCCCATTCATCCATTTCATATCTGCATATCACATATAAATCAAAACCATTTGCATTCATCATAGCATATGCATCCATAAAAATAAATAAACATGCATACATCCATATTCATCAACCATCATGCACAAGATCAAAGACAATCAAAACAACAAAAACAACAAATAAATGTAACACAAAAACAAAAAGCAATAAACATTGCCAGACACAAGTGCTCTTGCACTTAACCTCTTGGCATAGAAAAACCGATGTCGGGGTCTACATTGTCGCTATCCTACTCCCTAAGAAGGCTACCATAGCCGGACCGCTCCACGGGAAGACGGATTTTTGACAATTTCATCCCCAAACGACGTCACAAAAGGGTCAAAGCCCACTCAAAAACAACAAGAAAATCAAAACAAAACAAAAAGCAATAAACATTGCCAGACACAAGTGCTCTTGCACTTAAACTCTTGGCATGGCAAATCGACATCAGGGTCACAAATAATCACTATCCTACTCCCTAAGAAGGCTACCATAGCTGGACCGCTCCACGAGAGACAGATTTTCAAAAATTTGATCCCCAAATGGTGTCACAAAAAAAAAACAACAAAAACAACAAAACATGCAACATAAAAACAAAGCAATAAGCATTTCCGGACACAAGTGCTCTCGCACTTAACCTCTTGGCATAGAAAATTGATGTCGGGGTTCAAATTGTCACTCTACTACTTCCCCAAGAAGGCTATCATAGCTGGACCGCTCCACGGGGAGATGGGTTGTCGATGATTTCACCCCATTATGGCATCACAAAAAGGGTTAACACCCACAAAAAATAGGTCCAAATGTTGGAAAAATTGCACACACTTAACGGTCAACCCTCTAAAGGCACCCTTGCACAAGTCATCTTGGGTCAAGCGACTCGTCGCTTCTCTCACGAAGGTCATTCCCTCATCGATTCGTCGCTTGACCGGGTAGTCACACTTAGTCACCAACCAACAATCACACACCCAATTAAGGAAAATGACATGCATTCAAAGAATCATTGACAAAGACAATCACGCTCCTGCTTGGGGTAGTAAACAAGCAACAATCAAATCAATCAAACACTTGGCATTTTGTGAATCATGAACACAAGGTTCCCCCTGAGGATAAAAATGCCCTTCACTTGTTCATGACTGATCAATGTCTAAGTTCAAGATTTCGTGAATCATGAACACAAGGTTCCCCCTGAGGATAAAAACGCCCTTCACTTGTTCATGACTGATCGATGTCTGAGTTCAAGTCACACCTCACCAAAACAGGTTAATACTTGAAATCAAATTCCTTAGCTCGTCAGAAGTAAGGATTCAAGAATGCATGCCCTTTCCATACTTGGGGCATCAAAAGTTGGTTAGGTTACCAAGAAACCCTAATCATTAGTGCTTTGGTTATCTATTTTTTTGCTCAGCACTGCATCACCCGCAGCGCTTCCCAAAAAGGGGCATCTGTAGACACCAAAACAACACCAATCTGATTATGTGACTGCAAACACTGATCGCTTTGACAAACACAGCCCCCAGGGCAGCCCTCAATGGTCAAACAGTGGTCTTAACCACTTTCATAGCAATTTTGTGAGGTCAAGAAGCAATTTGGCACACTTAGACACTTTGCCTAGTAATCGTCTCACCCAGGGACGATTGCTAACTTTAAATCGTCTCACCCAGGGATGATTTCTAAAATCGTCTCCAGTAAGGACGATTTCCAAGTTTAACGGGCAAAAAGACAAATGAGGCCAAGTGGCAGCCCAGAACAATCAGTTGATGACTCCTGCCTCACACGCGTGTGTGAGTGGACAAATAGGCCATTTGAGGACTCGTCACAAGGGCAGTTATGAAAGCCCAAGTCAATGGAGGACTCCCCTCCCTCATGGGAAGACAAGACTGCCACATGGCACCTATGACCAACACATGGCATTTTTGCTTCCCTCCCAAAAGATACCCCTTGGGTCTATAAAGGGTGAGACTTTTCTCACCCAAGATATACAGGTTGAAGGAGTTTTCAAGCAACGAAGTGCTGCCGAGTTGAAGACCCACTTGCATCCCTTTTGGTTCACCTTCCCACATCCACCAATCTCTTTTGCAATGGAGGTTGTTGGGTGGCTTTTGGAAGCTTGAATCGGACCTAAATCCAACACATGGACATCTGAATCAACCAATTCGTTGACCCCCCCAATCCTAAGAGGTTTTGGGCCCATCCCTAGTGGATTGGCGCTAGAATCAAGTGCCAACGGTGGGAGGCCCACTTGGGCATCCCCACACTTTTCTTAAGTTTTATTTCAGAAGCATTCTAGTTTATTTTCTCATGCTACATATTGTGTTTTCTATTTGGTGAATTCATAGCTGCAATTTCGTAACCTTTGATCATATTCTAGTATGTTTTGTGTCGTTTTGTAGTTTCACTAACTTACAGGAGGCGATATCAAATTCCTAAGGGTAGAGGCCAAATTGGGAGAATCCGACCATCTGGGTCGTCCCAAAATGGCCCCAATTACATAACCCCTCTGTCTGTAGGTGTTTTGGAGACCTCAGGAGTCAACATTGGAGCGTGTCAGTTCGGCTTCCCCAACACAAAAGAAATCGTCCCACCCAGGGATGATTTCCAGTTGAAAGTAGATTGGCCGACTATCTCAGTGGCAATGGCCTGTTGGTAACATTTTCTGTCTTCTGGAAAGTTTCTAGGCTGTTTAGAATCATTTTGTTTATTGTTTTAGATAAATGTTTGCATGCATCTTTTGATGATTTTAGAAGAACGAACACTTTTCACTTGCAAGCGAGTGCTACTGACATCTTGGTTGTTTCTTTGTTCGCAGGAGAAGCAACGGAGGTGAAGAACTCATCGACATCAGCGACGGCATCATCTTGGCCCGCCCATTGCAATCGTGGGCACGTGGAAAGAGGAAAATTGAGTGATTGTAATCGAATTCTTTTAACGCTCCTAGCCCCCGAAAAGGGAGGAGACATCATTGTAATAGAGATCAAGGGATATTAATGAAAGGGCTATGTTTTCTCCATTTGCTTGTGTCTCTTCCAATTCGTTTCTTTTCCATTTCATGCACTTTATGTTTCTAGGACTTAAGCGCATTTGATTTTGGTTGCATCGCAATTAGTGTTTCCTTTGCCCGGAATCTCGTGCTTTCACCGACCACAACCCACCCCAAATATATAAGCATTGAATTAAATCTATAGAAATTATTCTTAGTATGATATATTATGCAAAATGCAAAGGGTTAATGTAGCCCAAAATCTATTCTCATAAATTTCTTATGCTTGCCTAAAAATTAACATAGAACTATGGGAAGTTACCATCCACATGTACCTTGCATGATTTAAACAAATTTAAAATTATAAACAAACATGTTTTCTCTAGACCCTTGAAGATCAACAATACTTTATAAAGTTATTTCAGATTCACAAATAAATCATATTGTTATTCTATCACAAGAGCGTCATGGGCATTAAAAAATTTTCTAAAAGGAAACTCCATTACAATTATTCTATAGTTCACAAATGCTCGTCAAACATAAAAAACATGGTTGGTTCATATCTGCTTCCATGCAATACTACCAATTTCCCATGGAAGATCAACAATAGTTTACAAAGTTATCTAAATTTCACAAGTAATAACATATTTTTGTTGGATCACAAGAATTTCATGCATATTAAAAAATTTCTTGAAATAAATCTCCATCATGGTCCTTCTATAGCTCACCAATCTAACCTTCATGATATTCAAACATAAAAAAATATGGTTGAATCATATTTACTTCCATTTAGTATTATCAATTTCCTATAAATATTCCTTCATCATGTTATTATATAAAGACAAACTATGTTATAAAAAAATTATTCTTGATCAATAGCATATTATTTTTCAAAAATTAAATGTGTCCAAGTGTTCTCCTAAATCTAATTACCAAAATACTCAATTTTATCTCTCATCAAATTTTGATCATAGAAACAATTTCAAATCTAGGAAATAGACTCATATATAGAAGCTTATAATATTTCCATAAAAAGAGTCGACAAGAAAAATATCATGAACAAGATAGTGCTACAATACAAACATCACAATTTTGAAGTTAAAATGTGATTATTGCGTAATTGTCCCTAAAGAAATTTCTTTAAAATATGTATGTATACTTTATTTTCCATATCCTATAGCATAAGATCTTATGGTCAATATTATCCTTCCTAAAGATAAGATTGGTCTATCCAATCACAACATTTCAAACTGCATATTTTTATATAAATTCCTTGTTTATTAACATCATATGGTCATATATGCATATCCTAGACTCAAATGGAACTTGATCACCATCATCATGCTAATGGTTGTTAGGTAATGCTAATAAGAGATTTATTTTGGTTACAATGTGAGCATTAATATGAATGTAATAAAATTTCTCCACAATGTTTCATACAAGAAAATACTCTGCTTGGCCTAGAGGTACAACAAATGTAGGTATCCCATATAAATTGAGAGGTAATGAATAATGAATGCAATAATAGTCCTCAAAAATATAATTTAATGTGAAGTGGACAAAGCCTTAGTTAAATCTCACTATTGAAAAGATGCAGATATAATATATAAATTGAGAGGTTATGAGGGATGAATGTAATCACAATACCTAAGAATTCAATTCAATATTCATTAATTGGGTTTCAATATTCCTATTCAGGTCCAATTGACACTTCAAGCTTTCTTGGATGTAAGTTCTATTAAGGAATATAAACATCCTCAATGCTTATGTTTAAAAATATATTATTAACTTTATTGTAGAATGCTTATAGATATTATGTTCATCATAGGAAGTTTCAAGTGCAAAAAATAAGTGGTAACAAATTTGTTATAGGATTTGAACTACATGGAAGAGTCATATGTGATAATGAAATTAAAACAAATGATCTACTTTGATCTAGGGTAAAGTGATAATGTTTGAAAATTAGGTTTATAAAAGTTAATATCATGTCACTTTTAAAGGAAATCCAAGAAAAATCAATGAAGGTGGTATTTTTCAAGATAATAAAGGTAAACTACTCCAGTTGCTCAGAATCATATGGAACTATAACTAATAACTATGCATAGGCTTGGGTACTTCTTATAGGGATTAAAATTGCAAGGAATAATGGATAGAAATATGTTTCAACTAAGGAAAATTCTTAAATTATCATTAATACTATCAACATCAATAGATGTGAATATTAGATGATAATTAAATTTTTGCTAACATCCATAATTTATTGTTGGAGGCAATATCTTGGAAATGTGACCTTATTTATAAATAAGGAAATTAGGTAGCCAATAATTTAACCAAACATGATATTTTTTGTATTGGTGAAATTTAAACTTTAGAAGGCAACTGACCAAGTGGAGGATTATTTTTAAAGTAAATATGATATAAGAGATCAAGTTTATTTCATGTAAATTGTCTTAATTTTCATCTAGTATATATTCCTCTCTTCTTAATAGAAATATAATTAATGTAGAGGTTTTCCCTTATTTTTAAATAAAATTAGGATGAAAAATATAATTATGATAAAGGAATATCCTTGAACTTTAGGTTTTATAGGGCAACATAAATAAGAAAGTATTTTTGAGTCTATTACTTGCACTTTAAATTCTTCAAATAAAGAAAAACCTATAGATGAAAAATATCACTATGAGCAATATATAATAATTGAAGAGATTGATGAAGATGTAAGTGTTGGTGGGAATAGAAAAATATAAGAATACAAAAGAAGAAAAAACAAAGAGAAAAAGAAACTCATCAGGATATTGATACGAGAGAACAAAATAAAATACCACAAGTGGTAATAAGAAGTGGGTCAAAACCACAAATAAAAAGTGATGATAAAAATGATATAGTCAAAATAAAAATAAATTTTATGCTAAGCAGGACATAAGAGTCTTGTATTATATAAAGAATAGGAAATTTTGACACTCCTATACATATGAGGAGTAAAATAGTAAAGTATTCAAGAGTCACCTTTTCATGTCTATATTATGGAGTAACTAAAATAACTACCATTGGAAATGGTACAATTCAAACAATGGTTATAGGTAATCTAGAAAACATAGTTCTATCTATGTCTGTTTGGGTTCTCAACTCACAACCACCCATCTATCATCTCTCCACCATATGCACAAGGGATAATTATTAAGAAATTTGGATGAGTAAAAATAAATAGAAAAAATAAATCGTAGGATATCATCACAAAGAGTTCTTTTAGAAAAATTACTCTAATGTATTTGTTCAATGGAGTCGTTGGATTAAGCTTATCTACACTAATGATTCCTTCATGAAGGGACAACAACTTAAAAGAAATAGAGTTGCAAGTGGTATATTGGAGTACTTTGAATAGGAAGCCTCATGGACTTATAAAATGTCATCATCTATAGTGCACATCCTTTCAATAGAATTACTTATAGATATTTACCTTAAAAGAACTTGAAAAAACTAAGAACTAGAACCTAGGGGTAGGGATCACGAAATATAAGAAAGAAAGTTTCAAATCTATAAGAGCAATAAGTTCCAACCGAGGGGTTGGCACTACCTTTGAAGGAGGTTTCGTCAATCTACACTTTTCAATATTTGAAAATGGAATATGGACAATAGTTTTGAAAAGCATAAAGGGAGATTGAATATATGAAGATCATAGGTTATTAAAAATTCTAAAAAAGAAAAGTTTTGACATCCTATTTAGCCCAAGGATATTAAAAAGATAAATAAAATAGAAAATATCTAAACTATGCAATAATAAAATAAGAGGAAAGAAAAATTCCCAAAAAGTAGACTATGAAATGCAAAACTTCCAAAAAACAAAACATCAAAAAGTTCTTATGGGAGCACAAAAGAGAGGGCTTCCTCACAACAAAAAATATTGAGCTCAATCTCTAAAGTTTTGTAGTTCTAATATATAATATTGAGGAGAAAGTTCTAATAAGCAACTAAGCACTCCAAGAAGCAAAGAGTGATATAGCTAGTTTAGAGGGTGAAAGGATCAAATCAATTTGTAAAACATCAACGATAACGTACAAGATCCAAAGAGGATAGTTGAGCTAAATTTATGAGCAAATTGCTAAGGGGGTTAAAGTACACCTGCTAACATCATTTAGGTTTTCTTGTCCTAGAAAAATGGGTGACCTATTGAAAACAATAGCATGACGCCTTCAATGGCAACAATCTCAAATCTGACATAGTAAGTAAAGAGGGAATTTGATATCAAAATTTTAGGATTCGAAGAATGTTGGATAAGGGATGTTAGTAGTAGTTGAAAAACCAACACTTAGGAATTGATGATCCTAGATTTGGAAACCTTGAAGTATTTCAATAGCATAGTCAAGAAAGCAATATAGGGGCATGATCATAAATAACTACCCTAGTTTTGGTGAGAAACTTCCCCTTTTTGTAATTTATGAATAGAAGTTTTAGTATTGTAAGGGATCATCGAGTTCTATAACTTCCCCTTCATTTTATTTGTTTAGTAGCATCTGAAGACTAGTTGTTTATGAATATGTTTTTGAACCCAAATATTAGGCATAACTTGTAATTTTTTCATATTCACATATAAGTATTTTTATATCCATTTCTTATAAGTATTTTTATTTATTTTTCTATACTAGATGTCATGACTAATTGATTTATGTCTTATTTCCTTTATACACAACCTAGACTTCACTATGTTGAGAGGAGGAAGTGTTCCTTGAGTATTGTTCATAATATTCACACATTCATGTCTTGTTGTTATGCTATCTTTTTTTTAACAATTTCTCTAACCCTTTTACCCTTAAATATCGTAGATTAGGATTGAGTAGAAAGTGCATTAAATATCACATCTTAAAAGGAACTAGCCTTGTAAAAAACCTTAGAGGCACCCCATTGAGCCAAATCTTGTGTTCTCAAAGTAGCCTTGCTATGTTACTTTGTGCAATGCATGATAATAGAAAATTTATGGTCCTTGCAATTGGATTGGACAACAAAAATGAAAATTGAATTCATAATATTTCATGAATTTTTCATAATAGAATTTTTTTTTATTCTACAATTCAAAAATCAAGGGAAGGCAAACATGTATTCAACTATAATCAAGTGGCATTAGATGAACCGATTAGATTCCTCCTCATTTAAGGAGGATACCAAGGTTCAAATATTACCAAGCAATACATAGATAATATCCAAACTTTGTTGTAATACCACTATGTGGTGATGATGTAGTACATGTGGGGTCGTTTCAATCCCATATAACCAATTAAAAAATACATATATTCAACTACAAAATAAAATAATTTACACATACATATTTTTAACTAGTTAAGCTAGTACAATTTATTATAAACATACGTACTTTTAATAGAAAATGTTTATATATTAAAAAAATTATTATATTTAACTTATAAATAATAAATTACATTTATTAAATTTAAATATAAGCTTTTCATTCAAAAAAAGATTTATTGCATGTTAGAAAATTATAATATTTTTTTTCATAATATTATGAAGCACTAATAAATGAAAAATAAGATGTGATCATATGAATACAAGGAGCATTTCATATATAATATGAAAGAAAAAGCTACATCACACAACACACTCATAATACCCTACATCTATTTATCTCATTTCCATTAACCGCATATGAAAACAAAAATGAGTAATATCAAATGAAATCACACCCATGCTTAAGGCTTACTATGCTAAATCTATCTAAATTTCCTCGAGCATCTTCAGCTAAAACTTTATACATATGCCTATCATTTTCTAAACTCTTAGTAAATCATGCATCCACTACAGTTTAAATTCAATGAAAGATTACAAAAATTACATCAAACTGAAGCAAATTTCTAATTAACATAACTCAGGTTATTCTATCTTTCCGCACAAAAACGGTGTTTCCCCTTGCAAAGATTCAAAACCCTCCATTACACCGACCTCGTCTTGTTCACTACAAACCCTAGCCTACACTTCACAAATTTAGTTGGCCGCAGTCGACAATCTCGATGGTCTTCGAGGTTTGGCCGCCTCTAGACCCGACCTCAATCTCGCGCACCACATCCATGCCTTCAATCACCTGCCCGAACACCACGTGCTTGCTGTCCAGCGACGACGTCGCCTCGTACAAATAAAAAAGTGCGGGCCGTTGGTGTTGGGACCGGCGTTCGCCATCGACAGAATTCCGGGGCCCGTATGTTTCTTCACAAATTTCTCATAGGCAAACTTGAGTAGAAATTTAAAGAGGTTCAAGTCCGTCGTGAGTAGGCAGAAATTTAAAGGAAACTTGATCGTCAAGGAAATTCATTTATTCTAAATCTTAATAAATAAAAGATATTTACCCGTTTAAAAGGAAACTTGATGGTCAAGAAATCTCATTCATTCTCAAACATAATGAGAAACTAAGTGTGTCTTACGAAACACTTGGCTCTTGCCTGCGTTTTCCGAGAGTACCCAAAGTGGAGGCATCATCCAAGTCGAAGAAGCCCAAGCAAGGGATGTCAGCTCCTCTAGCAAAAGAAAAGGAAGAAGAAGATGAACGAGGAGAAGCGGTTCCGAAACCAGGCAGCAGCCCAAAACCGTCAAGAGAAGAACCCGCAAAAGCCAGCCTAGGGCGGCAGAATAATCATAATATCAATGATAATAATTTCCCTTCTATACCATACCATCAAGGTAATAATTAATTATTGTTATGATTATTGTTCTTGAAATCTGGTTTTATAAGCCCGGATTGTGTATCATGGAGGGACAAGCGAACCGGTTTTCATTCATATGATTGTTATTGTTAGATTTTTGGGAAAGCAGGAAAAAAAAATGTTAAAACCATCACAAACATAGGAACCTGGTGGTTGTTGTGTATGTATTATTGATTGGTGTTGGATGTTTATGCCTGTATATGTTTCAAATTCACAATCGTAGGAGCGAGTTCCGCCTCTCCTTCCCGCCGTTAGCCGGCCCGCCGCCACTAAGGGGGAATCTGGTGAATGGGATTCTAGATGCTAACCACCCTCTTCATTTTTTTCTTTTTCTTTGTCAAATATTGTTATTATTTTGGGGTTAAGGGTTGTGACTAATTAATTAAATGAGTTCAATGCAATGGTAACTAAGTACCCTCTTCATTTTTCTCTTTCTTTGTCAAATATTGTTTTCATTTTTTTCTCTTTATCAAATATTATTATTATTTTAGGTTTTTTATCGATTATTATTATTATTTTGGGTTCAAGGGTAGTGAATAATTGAATCAGTTCAATTCATGGGTTAACATTATTGTCATTGTCTCCTTTGGCACGAGCGTGCATAAGCTTCTGCACCTGCTCTAGGTAAAAAAATAATGGAATATAATGGTAAATTGCAATAGGTAAAAAAAACTAGATTTCCATAGCCCTTACTATAAAAAACATTATACAAGAATAAAAAACCAAGGGCAAATACTAGATAAATATTCTTGAATACCTCTTCCTTTACAATTTTAATATGTATTTCTACAATTCCATTGACTACATGGCCAACAATAATACGTAAGCTAGCCATGCACACCAATATTGATGGTTTAACAATGCTCATTGATTCCTTTATTTCTTCCTTTGATTTGATCTTAAAATTTTGGTCAAAATCCACTTCCTTAGATTATTCTTTAGCATCTTCCTCAGAAGATTTTTTTGCAGCTTCTCCCTCTACTTTCCATAGGTAAGAAAATAATGACACCACTAATTCTCAAATATGTTCATTTTCAAGGATTCTCATTTGCCTGATATTATTTTCTAGTTCTTTAAGATCTGTCAAACAATTATTTGTAATGACTTTCTTAATGAATTGCAAAATCAAAACAACTAATATTTTTCAAATTTTAGAACATGATAATTTCAAAGAGAAGACACTGACCATAAATAAATGATATATAAATCTAAGTACATGATCCTATCCAAGATGA
The DNA here is from genome assembly GCA_028583015.1 of Wollemia nobilis. NCBI lineage: Eukaryota > Viridiplantae > Streptophyta > Pinopsida > Araucariales > Araucariaceae > Wollemia > Wollemia nobilis. The sequence goes on from JAQPPZ010002531.1 coordinate 12,738, forward strand.
TAGTAATAAATGCCTTGGTTGAGATATATTTTCTAATGGGAAAAGTCTACTTTGCATGGTAGAAGCAAAACATAGGAAACAATTTAGCAATAACAAGACATAAAATGACCAGTTCACATAAAATTTGAAATATTATCTCTTCCAATATTAGTTATCATTTACTGTAGACACCAAAATAGCACCAATCCGATTATGTGACTACAAACACTGATCGTATTGACACACAGCCTTCAGGGCAGCCCTTAGAGGTCAAACAGTGGCCCTAGCCACTTACACAACAATTTTGGAAGGTACCAATCCGGTTACATATCCTCCAAGTTCGGTTCAAGCTTTTAACACTTAGGCGAAAATTGCTTTCAAACACTTAGGCAAATGCTGCTTTGGAACATTGCTGAGCAAAAGAAAACTTAGGCAATGGCCGCCTGTCGCGATATCACGATGGTCGCAATATCACGACGGTCACGATGTCGCGCTGTCGTGATGTCACGACAGTCGCGATGTTGTGACAGTCGCGACATCGTGCAGCCGTGATATCGCAACTATGCGATGTCACGGCTATCACGATATCATGACAGTGCGATGTCATGATAGTCGCGACATCACGCAGTTGCATATCGTGACAGCCGTGACATCGCGCTGTCACAACATCATGGCTGTCGTGATATCGCGATAGCCACGACATCGTGACAGTCGCGACATCGCGCTGCCATGATATCGTGACAACTGCGACATCGCGTTGTCGTGATATCGCGACAAATCCCCTCCTACGCCCTATTTTGCTCTTAGTGTCGCGATATCGCGACGTCGCGATATCGCGACACGCGATATCGCAACATCGCGATATCGCAACATCGCGATATCGCAACAGAATCCTACCTTCAGGTGGATTTTAAGCATTCTAACGCAAACATTTAAAAAGCAAACATTAATACCAATCAAAGGCAGAATGCAAGCATTCAAAGACAAACATTAAAGCATTCAAAAGCGCCATTAAAGCCATCAAGGCGGACATTCAACAAGTGGCAGCCGAAGACAGTCATTTATGGCTCCTGCCTTGCATGCGCGCGTAGGTGGGTAGGTTGGCCATTGGAAGACTATCACAGGGGCAGTCATGGAAGCCCAAGTCGCGGAGGACTTTCCTACCTCCCGGGAAGGCATGGCCGCCACGTGGCGTCACTGCATACCATTTTCGAAGAGACCCCGTGGGTCTATAAAACGGTGGACTTTCCCGCTCAACAAAGAGGTGAACAAGCATTTGGTGAACACAACGAAGTGTTGTTCATTTGGAGACCCGATTGCATCAGTTTGGATTTCGCTTTCTTCACATCCAGAATCTCTTGCGAAAGAGAGGTTGGTGGGTGGTTTTTAGAAGCGTGAATCTGACCTTCATACCCGATATTGGACACAGTAAACTACCAATTTGTCGACAACACATTATCTTGGATTTTGGGCCAATTCCTAGTGGATTGGCGTCAAAGTCAAATTTTAACGGGGCGGCCCGCTTGGGCACCCCACGTACGTTCGTAGTTTTAATTTAATTTTATTCTATCATATTGTGTTCTTTATGTTTAAATTTTTCAAATTCATAACTTCTCGTAGTTCTTCAATATATTTCATATCACTCTCATCTTACCTTACCCTTATTTTCAAATAACTCCTTTACTAGAATATATCTTCACTATTACGTTCAATCTATCTTGCAATTAAATGTTCATATATATATTCTAAAACACTTTACGCAAATAGCATCATGTTTTAATCATTTTGTTCTTCACACTCGTAACATCTTTATTCACCTTTATACTCTTGTTTCACTTTAAGATAGGTGCTACTAAACAGTTACTGTTTCTCTGAACGCAGGATAAGCAGCAGAAACCAAAGACTCATTAACACCAGCGGCGGCAATACGTTGGCCCGCCCACTTTGCATGTGGGCATGCGGAAGAAGATTATTAATCATGATTGTAACTGAGAATTTGTAACTGAGGAGATGTATTGTAACCGAATGGAATTAATAAAAAGGGTTGTGCTCCTACTTTTCTCTTTATATTTTGTCTCATTTCATTCATATGTTTTTTTTTCATTGCATCTTAGTATTTCTTTCTTTCGGAATCTCATGCTTTCAGTGGCGATCACGGTGGGACCGTTCCCAGATTTTTAAATCACAGAAACTAATCAGATTTGTTGTGTTTTGTGCTTAACAGGTACCTTTTTTAAGCCGAAGGTCAGAAACAGCAAGTCCGGGCAGAAAAGAGGTAACGGTTTCTAACTGTCCCTGTCATTTTCTGCTGTGTTATTTCTATTTATTTTATTTGTTTATTTTTTTTACTTTCATTTTTTTTTAATTATTAAAGAAAGGTAGAGAAAGTTTCCGTCAATTTTCTTGCTTTATTTAGTTATTAAAAAAAAAAAAAAAAAAATTCAAATTTCTACTTGTTGTTTTCCGGTTTGTAGTGTTTGTATGGCATAGGGAAAGTTTCTTTTTGCTGCTTGTTTCATTTTTATTAAATAAAATGAACCACACACACTTCACGTGGTAAAATTAAACCAAGGAGCTGGTCGTAAAACCCCAGCCCTTGAGCAAGACCAACGGTGGGTTCATCACCACCTTGGCTTAGCTTTGCATCCATTTCCCCGATTGTCACTGTTGTTAGGCGTAAATCCTGACGAAAGCTGACCGAGTGTTGCTTGGGGTGATTCCCATGCACGCGAGGATAAGTCTTCTATGGTAGGTGTCATTAACAGGACAATCCCCCCTTCCGTACCGCCTATGTTCCACGTACCATCTGCTCTCACGTACCTATAGTTTCCCTCTCGTAAGGGCGGGTATATAGAGAGGTTGGTATATCGGTCCGAGCAATGGTATATTGAAGGGGCGACCATTTATGGGAGTCATATGAGCCAACATTATGCATTTAAACGTTCTTCAAAACTTGCAAAAACAAAACAAAACATCAAAATGCACTAAACCAGTTTAGGACACACTATTAATCCTTAAAAGAGATAATCACGATTTTGTGTATGCGTGTGTTCATTTCTGCTTAGTGTAGACAAAAAGAAAAATCATCATAAACGAGATAAAATCTGCTTAGATAGTAGAGAAGCACCACAATGGTGTACACCCGTAGCCAAGCCCAATCAAGGGCGGACGCTGCGGAAGGTGCACAAAGAGAGGGCGCTAGTCGCCTTCGCTTTAGCCCTGAGGACTTGGCCATACCGCCTTGGCGGTCTGGCCTACAAGAGAGTCCACATCAGGCCACATCAAAAAGGAATTATTGGGACCCTCCTCATTGGGGTATGCCCATTCAACACAGCCCCTTTCGGGAAGAAGCTTTACATGTAGATCTCAATGTAAATAGGCAACTGCCTCTTGAGGCTAGATCTGAGTGGCCGCAGCGCGATGAAGCGCTAGAGAGGCATAGTGTGCATTTGGAGAGACAACGTGGATATGGCATCTCTCCTTTGCCTCCCATTAGAACAGAAAGACAAAATCCAGAGCGCAGGGCTCTTTACACAAGGCGAGCTAACTCCGCCCGCCCCTTTCAAACCCATGAAAGGGAGTACGAGGAAAGCCATCGCATTCCTCGAGGACAACAAACAGCGTGGGAACCTTGCGTTTCCGCACCTGCTAGGTATCATGATCACACATCGAGGCCAGAGCCTCAAGTAAATGTCGCCTACCTCGACAGAGGGAAGCAACCCATTGAAATTTTAGATCATCAAGATCGAGGCAAACACATAGGAAAAACATTTAAGCCTCCTGAGCAAAAGAGGGCAGACCAAGTTGACCCGACAGTCGCCAGACATGCCGCTCGCCAAGCCCGAATCACGCAGCTTGAGCAAGGTCATCAGGAGTTAGAGTACTTATACCGCCTGAATAAAGAGCGCATGCAGCGCGAAGCGGATGAGTTGCGCTATAAACTACCTGAGAGGGTGCCAACCCCTCGCACCCATAGAGAAGAACAATATGAGAGGCACAATCCTTTGGTGCAGGACAGGTCTCCACGACCTCGTCAAGCTTTGCCTCCGAGACCTTATAGACCCGAGAGGGAGGCCACTCCCCGAAACAATGATGGGTACCCTCAACGGGGACTCAATCAGGGTCATAGGTCTCGCCTAGAGACTCCTCAAGAAGTTTATGAGGAGTACGAACCAGAAATAGAACGGGCCAAAATGCCCCATCAAGGCGGGAGGGCTGCCACTCGGCCACCCCCCCATAGGCCTCCAGTCTCCCATAACTCACAACGGGAGCAAACAAAAGAGGAAGAAATAAAATCTTTCGATGCATACAAAGCGCTATTAGAGCGTTTGGAGTCTGTGGAGACAAAAGCTTCCGGGCATCAAAAGCCCACATTACGTCAACTCCGTAGTCATCCAGTGCATCCCTCAGTGCCCACACCTCTTTACCCCGAACATTTCAAGTTGCCTCAATTGGCAGTCTTTAAAGGTGAAGAGGACGCACAAGAACATGTCACAAGGTTCCTAAGTCAATGCTTCGGCATCCAAGATAATGATGCATTGTTGCTTAGAACTTTCATAACCACATTCGTAGGCCCTGCCTCGGATTGGTTCACACAATTACCCAAACACAGCATAAACAACCTAGATCAATTAGTAGATGCGTTTCTTGAACGCTTTGCCTTCAACACAAGGAAGAAGGCATCACTGAGTGATCTGGCCAGCCTCAGGCAATATGAGGAAGAAACAATGGCAGCATACGGGAATCGATGGAGGGCTTTGCTTTCTAAGCTACCCTACCGTCCCCCTATGTCTGATCTCACATAGATGTTTGCACGGAGTTGCTTAAAATCAATCTCTGGGCTATTGCTGTTGTAGCAATATGACAGTTTAGAAGAAGCTTTGGCGCAAGCCAGAGTTATAGAAGAGATTAAGATAGGCGAAGGCGCAATCGCCAAGCCTAAAAAGAAAGAGTGGAATAAAACCACTAAGACCGGGAAAACGCAATCACAACCCGCTGCGGTTAACCAAGTTGCGATAAATGTTCCCAAGCTTGTGCAAGAAATGCAGCCCCAAAAGGCTAATTACCAGGCAGTGCCTCCTAGTTATGAAAAAGATAATAAGAAACAGGAGCAGAATCAGCAGCGTCGCCCTAGGCGACAATTCACCCCTTACACGGAGTCTAGGGACTCCTTATTTGACCGCTTGTCAGCGGCAAATTTAGTCACCCTTCCAGAGATCCAAACTATAGACCCTAATGCTCCCAAGCCTAAGGGATACAGAGAGGAATTGTATTGTAGATTCCATAGGAGAAGGGGACATGACTTAAATGGATGCTAGAAATTCAAAGGATTAATCCAAGATTTAATCGACAATAAAACATTGGCCGTGGACAACCCCATAGCGCCAAATAATCAACAAATGGGGGTATTCAAGGACCCTTTGCCTGCCCATGAGGCACAGGCAAAACCTCTCCAGATTAATGAGGTGCGACAGAATCTTCCCATGCAAGGATTTGTGGGAATGATTAGCATAGTGACCAGGAACAAAAAGTACCCAGCAGTTGCCCCCGAGGTAGCTACGAGGGAAGTTCCAACAACGTCGCAGCCTCAACAATGCCCTGTGCAGTTGCCTCCGCCTAGACCCGAGGTCACGATACGGACCAAACTCACGCAGAGTTTGCGGACCACATCGGCTAGGCTTTCCATCTACGAGCTTATTCAACAGTCAACACCTCATAGAGAAGCTCTTATGGAAATTTTAAAAGCCATCGAATTACAACCTCACGAAGCAAATTCTTTCAACAACTTCGTGGGACATGTGAAACGATGTACGGAGCCGGTCATTACCTTCAGAGAGGATGAAGTCAAAGCAATATCGAATGACACGGCAGATCCACCCCTGCACGTTATCGCGCGGGTCAACGGGATCCCGTACAAGAGAGTGTTGGTAGATACTGGCTCGTCCAGTAACATCATTACCACTGCAGCCTTAAAACATTTAAAGCTGCCAGCCTCTCATATCACAGCCTCCACGTACACACTACGAGCTTTCAATGATGCAATATGCTCGACAGTCGGCATAGTTGTTCTACCTGTCCAGGTAGGACAAAAGACAATACCAACATTGTGCCATGTGTTGGAAGGCGAGATGGCTTACAATATACTGCTAGGGCGGCCTTGGATCAGGGACATGAAGTGTGTCCCTTCGATCGCTCACCAGTGCTTAAAGTATGCTTTTGAAGGAGAAATACATGTAGTCCCGATGGACTTAGAACCCTTCAAGTATTGCAATGCGGTACAATTAATGCCTCAATCGACCCTCCCTTCAACGCATTTGGATTTCCAGTTAAATCCATCTAAACAAGGTCCAATACCGCAGGCACCACTGGTGACCAAAACAGCAAAATCCCAGCCAGGTGAATCCTCATCATCTGCTCCTTCATTACCAACGCCACCGGTAATGGCTAAACAGAAGGACAAGGGAAAACAGATCATGGAAGAGGCTCAGCCCCTAGAAGAGGGTTTGCCCACAATATCAACGGTATCAACAGAGGAAACACCTAGCACTACGGAAGCTGAGATTCCTAAACCACCAAACATGGAATGGACTCAGGAAGGACTCCCGTTCCCTCCCTCCCAAGCATCAACAATCACTGTTGAAATGGCCAGTACAGGCCTGGGGGAGTACTTAGTGCAGAATGTTGTGGCAACGCCTACAGTAGAATCAGTACAGGATATGGGGAGACCTCGCCTTCCCATAGGAACAGTTGTTCCTCTAGGTCACCCACCCAACCAGACAAATTTTGTGTATGGGGGCCTTGATCATGGTCTTGAACCATGCAAGCAAAAGGAAGCAGACGAAGAGCCTTTTGTTGAAAACATCAACTATCTGTCAAACCCGGACTTCGCTCTAAGATATCTCGGCCAATGCAATTGGCATGGATACGGGCTAGGCAGATATGAGCAAGGGATGCGTGTCCTTTGCCAACCAAGATATCAGATGCCATATGATAAGTCGGGAGTAGGGTTCAACCACCCCCAGCCCTTAGATATCTTGGTAGAAAATATGCAAGGCCTAGAAATAGGCAACAAGGGGGGATTGGCACCGGATCTTTATGCCAACCCAAATACAGAATATACATTGGGAGATTACCTCCCATGGTCAACAAACACCCTTGGCAACAACGAGTAATCCCTCTCCTTTGCTAGAGAGAGGTGAAAGTTCGGACATTAATCCTCAAAGAGAACATCAACGGTGTCCGGACATCTTTTTGAAGCTATTCCCCTTAGAGGTTCCAGTTGAGTCAATACCATGTCAAGAGAATCAGGTCCCTCCACCAAGAGTGGAACAACCGCAATGGGACCAGATTAACTTGCTGGAACAAGGAGAACCCTCAATGTCGCAAGTAACAGTTGCTGAAGAGAATGAACATTTTTGGATCTCCGAAAGTGATTCGAGAAGATGAGGCTGAGATGATCTATCTCAGACATGCGCGATGGAATAATCGCCCTTTAACTCATGAAGATCTAATGGGACAGATGGGCATAAGGTTAGGGCATGAATGGTGGGTAGACCCAGCAGGGTGGGACCAAGTGTTGGATCCATGGCTCCAAATTCACGATGAGCACCGTCCACCCCGAGACCCTATCATGACAACAGTGCCGAGGGAAGACCCTGTCCTCCTATTCGCACATAGGGCCGATCCGTTCGTGCCCGTTCCCCTAGAGCCAGATCCAGAGTATAGGGAGCATCTAGAAGATTCAAGTTATCACACCCACGGTAATGGAGACCAAATTCATTCCATCCACATGATCTCCATTGATTTGACCGCACCCATCCGCAATCCGGCCGATCCAGCATGGTCATTGCATCTAGACATAGATGCCATCGACTGGGATCGCGTCAATTCACCTTTATCACCATCAGAGTACTGGCCTTTCGGTGAAATGCCTCATTTTACCCCAAGGACAACTCAGGATATTTTTAGGCTGAAGAGGAACCCGAGGTTCCCAATGCAGATCTAAATTCAGCTAATGATATCCATTTGATCCCGACTCCACATCAGTTGGAGGACGGATCCCACATGTCAGTCGAGGAAACGACTGATGTAGATATCGGCACAGATCCAATGAATCCATAGATTCTCAAGCTAGGGGTAAGTCTTTCCCCCGAAGAGCAAGCCGACTACATTGCCCTTCTCAAAGAGAAGAAGGAGGTTTTTGCATGGTCGTACAAAGATATGCCAGGACTAGACCCGTAGCTAGTCACGCATAATTTAACGCTTGATCCGACAATCAAGCCTGTAAAGCAAAAACTACGTAAGATGCACCCAACAGTGGCCTTAATGGTCAAAGACGAATTGCAAAAGCTGTTGGATGCACAGTTTGTCATCTGCATGGATTATCCGCCATGGCTGTCCAACATGGTTCCCGTCAAGAAGCCCGACGGGAGGATTCGCATATGCACCGATTTTTGAGATCTAAACAAAGCGAGTCCTAAGGATGATTTCCCCTTGCCGAGCATCGACGCGTTGGTAGACGCTACAGCAGGTCACGAAATGCTCTCCCTAATGGATGGTTTCTCGGGATACAATCAAATTCGTATCAATCCCGAAGACCAACTAAAAATGGCGTTCACAACGCCTTGGGGGACATTTTGTTATAAGGTCATGCCTTTTGGCCTTAAAAATGCTTGGCGCTACCTACCAACGTGCCATGACATATATCTTCCACGATTACATGCACAAAACTTTGGAAGATTACATGGATGATTTGTTAGCCAAGTCTCTCTTGCGCTCAAATCATATCGATGACTTAAGCAAGATCCTCGATCGCCTCATGGAGCATAAAGTTAGACTAAACCCCAAGAAGTGCGTATTTGGCGTCACATCCGAAAAACTCTTGGGTTTCATAGTCTCAAAGTGAGGAATCAAGGTGGATCCAAAGAAAGTCAAGGTAATCCTTGAAATGGTTCCCCCAACTACAATCAAGCGGCTCAGAAGTCTGCGAGGGAAAGGTCGCGTCGATTAAACGCTTCATAGCGCAATTATCTGACAAGTGCCGACCCATGAACAAATTATTGCACAAAGGGGTTACATTTCATTGGGATGACGAGTGCCGATCGACCTTTGACGAGATCAAACAATACCTGGTTTCGTCGCCGGTATTGGCACCACCTAGACCAGGAGTGTCGTTCTACTTATACATCTCGGCTATCGAGGTGGCACTTGGGCGCCATGTTAGCCCGGAAGAATGAACTTCACAAGGAACAGGCTACTTACTATCTTAGCCGCACCACGGTCGAGTTATGAACTTAACTATGCATACGTTGAGAAACTCTGCTTGGCAAGTGGTGTTTGCTACCAAAAAGCTATGCCACTACATGTTCGAGCAACACTACGTATGTTGTGTCTAAGGAGAATCCATTGTGATACATGATGAGTCGTACTTATCATAGTAGTCGCACGGCGAAATGGATCATGTTGTTGACGGAATTTGACATAGAGTTTATTGGACAAAAATCTATCAAAGGACAAGTCATAGCCGATCAACTAGCAGAGGCTCCTCTTGAAGATGATCAGCCTCTGGTCATAGAACTACCTGATGATGGGGTCTTCCATGTCTCAGAATCACCAGATTCTGATGAGCCTGAGTCACAGGCTGACATAACCCTATTCTTCGATGGTTCTAAATGTGAGCAAGGTGGTGGCGCGGGAATTGTATTCTTCACACCGCAGGGTGCTCCAATGCCCCTGTCATTTAAATTAAACTTCCCGTGCACCAACAATAATGCGAGTATGAAGCCTTGCTCCTAGGTCTTCAGACAACAATCGCCATGAACATCAAAAGACTGAATATCTTTGGTGATTCGCTGTTAATAGTCAATCAAGTCAAAGGGGTATATCAATGCAAATGCCCGAGTCCTGCAGGCTTATAAAGCCCTCGTGGACAAATTCCTGGCAAAACTTGAGTGGTATGACATCGAGGCACTCCCTCGATCATCGAATCATTTTGCGGACACAATGGCCTCCTTGGGGTCACTAATCCCGCAAGACCTTTTCGGTGATATGACAACCATTCAAGTCAAAACCTTATCGCAATCCGTGATGGGGCGTGCAAGCTCAGACTTGACGCCGAGGAATCCACATGATCCAGATTGAACCATCCTCGGATAAGTTCTCTCGAATCCGAGATCGTCTGAAACGTGCCAACTGGGGGTCCTTGTTCTCCCCTACTCCCATTAATAGCAACACAACGCTATTCTTACAAGTTCTATCCCATTCAACGTTTGCTAGGGATGAACTTCAAGAGGGATTGGTTGTTCATACTGTCGAGGTTTCTGATCAACAAGACTGGTATTTACCCATCAGAGACTACCTCAAGTTAGGTAATCTCCCACTTGGATTGACTCATGCCGCAAAATGAGCACTCAAGCAGAAAGCGGCTAAGTATGTCTTGATAGGAGACATTTTGTATCGTCGTAGCTATGAAGGAATCCTCCTTCATTGCTTGGACCAGCAAGAGTCCACTTGGGCAGTCGCCCAAGCGCACGATGGTACATGTGGTGGCCACTTTAGTGGTATGGCCATTGCAAAGCGCATTCTTCGCATGGGCTATTATTGGCCATCTTTAGAGCGAGATTGTTGCACCTATGTCAAGAAGTGCGTGAAGTGTCAACATCATGCCAATTTGATGCACGTACCTTCTCAGGCCTTGCAGACAGTCCAGTCTGCTTGGCCGTTCTCGTAGTGGGGCTTCGATCTAATTGGAAAGATCTCCCCTACGTCGTCAGGCCATCACACGTTTATCATAACGGCCACAGAGTATTTTACCAAGTGGGTGGAAGCGATTCCGCTTACCTCTACGACAGGACCCCGCATTGTGGAGTTCATTTTGCATAACATCATATGTCATTTTGGTATTCCATCCAAAATAGTCTCGGATAATGGGATGCCTTTCAAGAACAAAGACGTGCGTGCTTTGACCACAAAGTACAAGATTCAGCATAGCTTTTCAACACCCTATTATCCGTAGGCGAATGGGCAAGCAGAAGCGTCAAACAAAATGCTAGTTGCCATCCTTAAAAAGACCATCGTAGACAGTCATAAGGATTGGCACATTCAAATCCCACTTGCCCTATGGGCCTATCGCACTAGCATTCGGACACCCACTGGGGCCACTCCGTTTTTGCTTGTGTATGGCTCCGAGGCAGTCATGCCTCTAGAGTTGGAGATTCCTTCCCTACGCATATCAATGCAGGAGTTCATCGATGATGACTCTGCATGGCGAGCCCGGTTAGACCAGCTTACGTTGCTTGACGAACGACGCGTTAATGCTCTCGAGCATTTACGTATTTATCAAGAGCGACTTAAGAAAGCTTACAACATGAAAGTTCACCTGAGGGACTTTCGGGTTGGTGATTTGGTTTTGAAGGAAAACCAACAAAATTCTAGTTTGCCATCCCACCTAAGGGACAAGTTTGCGGCAAATTGGTTAGGTCCATATGTCATTGATAGCAAAATAGGACCCGAGACATACCGGCTAGCTTCTCTTGATGGTATCAAGGAAACAGAACCCTTGAATATCAGTCATTTGCGACCATTTCATATCTAAGAGAGCCAAATCCCAAAAATGCTCCAAGGATTGTCAAAATCGCTTGGTCAATCCCAAAATGCTCCAAGGATTCTAATCGCTTGGTCAATCCCAAAAGGCTCCAAGGATTCTTCAAAATCGCTTGGTCAATCCCAAAAGGCTCCAAGGATTCTTGCAATCGCTTGGTCAATCCCAAAAATGCTCCAAGGATTTCCATAATCGCTTGGTCAATCCCAAAAGGCTCCAAGGATTCTTGCAATCGCTTGGTCAATCCCAAAATGCTCCAAGGATTTCCACAATCGCTTGGTCAAAAATCAAGAAAATTCAAAAACAACAAAAATCATCAAAAACAACAAAAATTTGCATCTCATTTCTAGGCATACTCAAATTCATCAATAGAGAGTTCTTCTCGCACTTCATCTTCATATTCACAAAAATCAATCCATCAAAAATACAAAAATACATAGATGCATTAAAGCATTGCATCCATACATTGCATATTTGTGGTCGTATAGGTCAAAGGCACCATAGGCTGTCATGGTTCTACTAGTCCATCTTGTTCCACACTGTTCCATTTTACAAAAACAACAAAAACACCATGCATTGCTTTTACCATACTAGAGTCAGTGGTCTTTTAATGTATCAAGAGTTTTTCGTGATTCAGTCATCATTTTGCTCTTTAGCCATGTAATGTATCAAGTCAAACAGATTTTATGAAGGTAGAGTTACACTTGAAATACACCTTGTTACGTAACATCCCAACACAAATTAAAACACATAAAAATTCCCAAGTTGTGTGAATGAAAGATGAAACCCATGCAGGTAATCCGAGGTCACCATAAGCGAAACGGTTATCTTGCTCATCCCCCCATGCGAATGGTTCCAGAATGCTGAGAATTCACAAAAGGACAAGCTCTTTCCTATCCATTCACCTCCATATACAAGTGGTTTTCACCACTACCAAATCCCAATCATAGTTGGTTCCCAAAGTTGTAAGGATTTGTACTACACGTCCCTGCCAAGGATGGGTAGTCATCCCCAAAACCTAAAGGGATCAACACCATTCACAAACAAAATTCCAACAAATCATCATCCTAACACTTTCCATTCACCTTTGGTCTCCAAGTTGTAAGGATTCGTACTATCCGCCCCTAACCAGGATGGGTAGTCATCCCCAAGGCCTAACAGATCAATGCCCTTACTCCATAATCTCCATCATCCCCTTGGTCCCCAACGTCGTAAGGATTCATACTATCCGCCCCTAACCAGGATGGGTAGTCATCCCCAAGGCCACAAGGATCAAAGCCATTCACAAGCTCAAATTCACAATACTCAAAACACAAAATCAAATAACAGTGGTTATCACCACTATTCAAAATCCTTGCTCAAAAAGAATTAATAGAAAATAAACAGTGATTTTCATCACTATATAGACGAGCAACTCTCTAAATCATTCAGCCAACAAACATCCTGAACTTGAATCCCTGGAATTCTCAGCATTCGAAAACCATCTAGGTGATCCTCATTACAAGTTTGGTTGATAGCCTATCCCGGCAATGGTGGTATCCTACCCGCATGACGATATGTCTGTCACATTCGCTTTGCGTGTGTAGACCAATGTTTGCATAAGGATGAGCTAGCTTATGGTATCTTGGATAACACCGTAGATTAATCTAACTAAATACAACAAAGGAGTTAGTGGAGCTAATTAGGTGATCCTCAGTACAGAGTTCGGTTGAAAGCCCATCTGGCACTGGCGGTATCCTGACAAATACCACATAAATGAACTCAATTGCACACACGGGGATGTGAAATAACTTGGTCAAAAACAAGTACGATTCATACCTTGTTCAAAAGTCTTGTAAGATAAAGTACAGTCATGGCTAGTAAGTTAAAACCGTCTGAGTCTCAGAAAACCTTAGCTACATTTCTAAACCAACTGCGCTATTTTTCATCCTTACAATACCATCAAAAAATACAAAAAAAGAAAAACCACATGTATACATACAAAGTCATGCATCACAGCAATCGCCTAAAAGACAAAATAATAGAGTTCTAAACAGTCTATGGTGCCATAGCCAAACACCACAAAGTCCATCCATCCATTTCATTTCTGCATATCACATACATTTGCATTCATCACAACATATGCATCCATCAAAATAAATCAACATACAACAATCGCATTTATCATACCATATGCATCCATCAATATAAAGTAGCATGCATCCATCAACATCAATCATTATGCATACCATAATATCATGACATATACACAAAGAAAGAAAATCAAAACAACAAAAACATCACAAAAATGCAACACAAAAACATAGCAATAAGCATTGCCGGACACAAGTGCTCTTGCACTTAACCTCTTGGCATAAAAAATCGATGTCGGGGCTCAAATTATCACTCTCCTACTTCCCCAAGAAGGCTACCATAGCCGGACCGCTCCACGGGAAGACGGGTTTTTGATGATTTCACCCCATTATGGCATCACCAAAAGGGTTAACACCCACCAAAAATAGGTCCAAATGTCGGGAAATTGCACGTGCTTAAACGGTAAAACATCTAAAGGCACCCTAACCTAAGTCATCTTGGGTCAAGCGACTCGTCGCTTTTCTCACGAAGGTCATTCCCTCATCGATTCGTCGCTTGAGGGGGTAGTCACACTTAGTCACCAATCAACAAGCACACACCCAATCAAGGCAATGGCATGCATTCAAAGAATCATTGACAAAGACAATCACGCTCCTGCTTGGGGCGAGTAAACAAGCAATCATTAAATTGATCAAACACTTGGCATTCCCGAAGCATGAACACAAGGTTCCCCCTGTGGACAAAAGGTTACGCCCTTTGCCTAATCATGACTGATCAATGTCCAAGCTCAAGTCACACCTCACCAAAATAGGTTAACACTTGAAATCAAATTCCTTAGCTCGTCAGAAGCAAGGATTCAAGAATGCATGCCCTTTCCATACTTGGGGCATCAAAAGTTGGTTAGGTTACCAAGAAACCCTAATCATTAGTGCTTTGGTCATCTATTTTTGCTCAGGACTGCGTCACCCGTAGCGCTTCCCAAAAAGGGGCATCCGTAGACACCAAAATAACACCAATCCGATTAAGTGACTACAAACACTGATCGCATTGACATACAGCTTTCAGGGCAGCCCTCAGAGGTCAAACAGTGGTCCTAGCCACTTACACAGCAATTTTGGAAGGTACCAATCCGGTTACATATCCTCCAAGTTCGGTTCAAGCTTTTAACACTTAGGCAAAAATTGCTTTCAAACACTTAGGCAAAAATTGCTTTAAACATTGCTGAGCAAAAGAAAACTTAGGCAATGTCGTGACTGTCGTGATATCGCGACGATCGCGACATCGCATTGTCGCGATATCATGACAGTCACGATATCATGATATCGCAACATCGTGCTGTCGCGATATCACGATAGTCACGATATCGTGACAAATCCCCTCCTACGCCCTATTTTCTCTTAGTGTCGCGATATCGCGACATCACGATATCGCGACACTCCTACCTCCAGGTGGATTTTAAACATTCTAATGCAAACATTTAAAAATCAAACATTAAGAACAATCAAAGGCAGAATGCAAGCATTCAAAGACAAACATTAAAGCATTCAAAACCGCCATTAAAGCCATCAAGGCGGACATTCAACAAGTGGCAGCCGAAGACAGTCATTTATGGCTCCTGCCTTGCATGCGCGCGTAGGTGGGTAGGTTGGCCGTTGGAAGACTGTCGCAGGGGCAGTCATGGAAGCCCAAGTCGCGGAGGACTTTCCTCCCTCCCGAGAAGGCATGGCCGCCACGTGGCGTCACTGCATACCCTTTTGAAGAGACCCCGTGGGTCTATAAAACGATGAGCTTTCCCGCCCAGCAGGAGGTGAACAAGCATTTGGTGAACACAACGAAGTGCTGTTCATTTGAAGACCCGATTGCATCAGTTTGGATTTCACCTTCTTTACATCCAGAATCTCTTGCGAAAGAGAGGTTGGTGGGTGGTTTTTTAGAAGGTGAATCGGACCTTCATACCCGATATTGGACACAGTGAACTACCAATTTGCCGACAACACATTATCTTGGATTTTGGGCCAATTCCTAGTGGATTGGCGTCAAAGTCAAAATTTAACGGGGCGGCCCGCTTGGGCACCCCACGTACGTTCGTAGTTTTAATTTAATTTTATTCTGTCATATTGTGTTCTCTGATGTTTAGACATTTTTCAAATTCATAAGACGTTGCTCGTAGTTCAGTTCAATATATTCCGATATCACGTGCTCATCTTACCTTACGCCTTATGCTGTCGAAATAACTCACGCTTTACGTAGAATATATCTTGCACTATGTTGTACGTTCGAATCTATCTTGCAATTAACAGTGTTCATATATATATTCTAGAAGACATTTTACTGGCAAATAGCATCGTGTTTTAGTCGATTTTGGTTCTTCACTGACCTGCAGGTAACAGTGACTGTTTTATTGGCAGCAGCCTTTGTACTCTTGTTTCACTTTAACACAGGTGCTACTAAATAGTTTACTGTTTCTCTGAACGCAGGATAAGCAGTAGCAAGCAAAGACTCATTAACACCAGCGACGGCAATACGTTGGCCCGCCCACTTTGCATGTGGGCATGCGGATAGAAGAAGTATCGATCATGACTGTAACCAAGACAGATTAGCACTCCTAGCCCCTAAAAAGGGAGGAGATGTATTGTAACCGAATGGAATTAATATAAAAGGGTTGTGCTCCTGCTTTTCTCCTTTATGTTTGGTTGATTCGATTACATATGTTTGGTTGCTTTTCATTACATCTTAATACTATTTTTCTTCCGGAATCTCATGCTTTCATTTACTAATCCCATATTGTTAGTGATCTTCATAGAATCTAAATTTATTTTCTTCCACAAGATCTAACATCATACAGGTAAACTTCTCTCTTTTTGTTCTTTTCATATAATAGTCATATGAACATTTTTTGTAACAACTTTAATAAATTAAATAGTTCTCAATATGTATGGATAGGCATTACAAAGTATTGTTACTATCATACAAGATAAGGTTTCTCAACAAAGCCTAACATAACAACCAAGGACTTGCACTTCAATGGTTACTTCTAGATTGGTAAAACTTTTGGTTCATGAAGTGCCCCATTAGAATTTTGATTCACAATTGTTATCTATGTGGGTCTTCTTCCATAGTATCACAATATTTTGGGGCATCACATGGTAATTTGCTTAATCTTAAGTATAAATTGGACTTTGCACCATGTAGATAATAAAAAATTAACTCCATTATTATTATTAATGTGCAATTTCTACTCACACATCCAACACATGGAAGGATGATATACATAGAGTACAATCCAAAAAAGTGATAGACCACATGGAAAGTAAATAAACTAAAATTAAAATTACATCACCAAAACAACCATCATAAGATAGAAGCATGAAATTTGTATGTGCCACACAACAAGCTAATAGCTTGTGATTAAGATACAAATATTTAAGACAAACACCCCCAATAGAAGATATGGACAAATGTCACTAAGAATCATTCATACTAGAGAAAGGGATATTTATTATAGAAGCCTAACATGAAAACCTACGGACTTCCACTGCATTGCTTACTTCCAATTTGTAAAACTTTGGTGTTTAGAATGCTCATAAATCTATCTTGACCAGCAATTGTTATAAATGTCAATCTAGCCCAAAATCTATTCTCATAAATTTCTTATGCTTACCTAAAAATTAACATAGAAATATGGGAAGCCACCATCCACATGTACCTTGCATGATTTAAAGAAAATTAAAATTATAAACAAACATGTTTTGTCTAGACCCTAGAAGATCAACAATACTTTATAAAGTTATTTCAGTTTCACAAATAAATCATATTGTTATTCGATCATAATAGCATCATGGGCATTAAAAAAATTTCTAAAAGGAAACTCCATTACGATTATTCTATAATTCACATATCTCACCTTCATGCTCCTCAAACATAAAAAGCATGGTTGGTTCATATCTACTTCCATGCAATACTACCAATTTCCCATGGAAGATCAACAATAGTTTACAAATTTATCTAAATTTCACAAGTAGCAACATATTTTTGTTGGATCACAAGAATTTCATGCATATTAAAAAGTTTCTTGAAATAAATCTCCATCATGGTCCTTCTATAGCTCACCAATCTAACCTTCATGATCTTCAAACATAAAAAAATATGGTTGAATCATATTTACTTCCATTTAGTATTATCAATTTCCTATAAATACTCCTTCATCATGTTATTATATAAAGACAAACTATGTTATAAAAACATTATTCTTGATCAACAGCATATTATTTTTCAAAAATTAAATGTGTCCAAGTGTTCTCCTAATGCTAATTACTAAAATACTCAATTTAAACTCTCATCATATTTTGATCATAGAAACAATTTCAAATCTAGGAAATAAACTCATATATAGAAGCTTATAATGTTTTCCCTAAAAAGAGTCGACAAGAAAAATATCATTAACAAGATAATGCTAGAATAAAAACATAGAAATGTGAAGGTTGATAATTTTTTCAATAGGGTATTCTGTAAGTATGAAACATCACAATTTTGAAGGTAAAACATGATTATTGCGCAATTGTCCCTAAAGCACTTTATTTAAAATATGTATGTATACTTTCTTTTCCATATCCTACAGCATAAGATCTTATGGTCAATATTATCCTTCCTAAAGATAAGATTGGTCTGTCCAATCACAACATTTCAAACTGCATATTTTTATATAAATTCCTTGTTTATTAACATCATATGGTCATATATGCATATCCTAGACTCAAATGGAACTTTATCTCCATCATCATGCTAATGGTTGTCAAGTAATGCTAATAAGAGATTTTTTTTTTTTACAATGTGAGCATTAATATGAATGTAATAAAATTTCTCCACAATGTTTCATACAAGAAAATACTCTACTTGGCCGAGAGGTACAACAAATGTAGGTATCCCATATAAATTGAGAGGTAATGAAGAATTAATGCAATAATAATCCTCAAAAATATAATTTAATGTGAATTGGACAAAGCCTTAGTTAAATCTCACTGTTGAAAATATGCATATATCATATATAAATTGAGAGGTTATGAAGGATGAATGTAATCACAATACCTAAGAATTCAATTAAATATTCGTTAATTGGGTTTCAAGCTTACTATTGAGGTCCAATTGACACTTCAAGCTTTCTTAGTTGTAATTTCTATTAAGAAATATAAACATCCTCAATGCTTAAGTTTAAAACTATATTATTACCTTTATTTTAGAATGCTTATAGATATTATGTTCATCATAGGAAGTTTCAAGTGCAAAAAATAAGTGGTAATAAATTGGTTATAAGATTTGAACTACATGGAAGAGTCATATGTGATAATGACATTAAAACAAATGATCTACTTTGATCTAGGGTAAAGTGATAATATTTTAAAATTAGGTTTATAAAAGTTAATATCATGGCACTTTTAAAGGAAATCTAAGAAAAATCAATGAAAGTGGTATTTTTCAAGATAATAAAGGTAAACTACTCCACTTGATCAGAATCATATGGAACTATAACTAATAACTATGCATAGGCTTGGGTATTTCTTATAGGTATTAAAATTGCAAGGAATAATGGATAGAAATATGTTTCAACTAAGGGAAATTCTTAAATTATCATTAATACTATCAACATCAATAGATGTGGAGATTAGATGAAAATAACATTTTTGCTAACATCCATAATTTATTGTTGGAGGCAATATCTTGGAAATGTGACCTTATTTATAAAGAAGGAAATTAGGTAGCAAATAATTTAACCAAACATGATATTTTTTGTATTGGTGAAATTTAAACTTTAGAAGGCAACTGACCAAGTGGAGGATTATTTTTAAAGTAAATATGATATAAGAGATCAAGTTTATTCCCTGTAAATTGTCTTAATTTTTATCTAGTATATATTCCTATCTGCTTAATAGAAATAGAATTAATGTAGAGGTTTTCCCTTGTACTTTAGGGTTTCAAGAGCAACACAATAAGAAAATTGGGATGAAAAATGTAATTATGATAAAGGAATATCCTTGAACTTTAGGTTTTATAGGGCAACATAAATAAAAAAGTATTTTTGAGGTTATTCCTTGCACTTTAAATTCTTCAAAGAAAGAAAAACCTATAGATGAAAAATATCACTATGAGCAATATATAATAATTGAAGAGATTGATGAAGATGTAAGTGTTGGTCGGAATAAAAAAATATAAGAATACAAAAGAAGAAAAAACAAAGAGAAAAAGAAACTCATCAGGATATTTATACGACAAAAGAAAATACCACAAGTGGTAATAAGAAGTGGGTCAAAACCACAAATAAAAAGTGATGATAAAAATGATATAGTCAAAATAAAAATAAATTTTATGCTAAGCAGGACATAAGAGTCTTGTATTATATAAAGAATAGGAAATGTTGACAATCCTATACATATGAGGATTTCAATAGTAAAGTATTCAAGAGTCACATTTTCATGTCTATATTAGGGAGTAACTAAAATAACTACCATTGGAAATGGTACAATTCAAACAGTGGTTATAGGTTATCTAGAAAACATAGTTCTATCTATGTCTGTTTGGGTTCTCAACTCACAACCACCCATCTATCATCTCTCCACCATAAGCACAAGGGATAATCATTAAGAAATTTGGATGAGTAAAAATAAATAGCTATAGGAGGTAGATGAAAATTGTAGGATATCATCACAAAGTGTTCTTTTAGAAAATTTACTCTAATGTATTTGTTCAATGGAGTCGTTGAATTAAGCTTATCTACACTAATGATTCCTTCAAGAAGGGACCACAACTTAAAAGCAATAGAGTTGCAAGTGGTATATTGGAGTACTTTGAATAGGAAGCCTCATGGACTTATAAAATGTCATCATCTATAGTGCACATCCTTTCAATATAATTATTTATAGATATTTACCTTAAAAGAACTTGAAAAAAACTAAGAACTAGAACCTAGGGGTAGGGCTCACGAAAGATAAGAAAGAAAGTTTAAAATCTATAAGAGCAATAAGTTCCAACCCCTCAGTTGGAACTACCTTTGAAGGAGGTTTCGTCAGTATACACTTTCCAATATTCAAAAAATGGAATATGGACAACAGTTTTGAAAAGCATAAAGGGAGGTTGAATATATGAAGATCATAGGTTTTTAAAAATTCTAAAAAATAAAAGTTTTAACGTCCTATTTAGCCCAATGATATTAAAAAGATAAATAAAATAGGAAAGTTCTAAACTATGTAATAAGAAAATAAGAGGAAAGAAAAATTCCAAAAAAGTAGACTATGTGATGGAAAACTTCCAAAAAGCAAAAAATCAAAAAGATTTTATGGGAGCACAAAAGAAAGGTCTTCCTCAACATACTTTCGACAAAAAATATTGAGCTCAATCTCTAAATTTTTGTAGTTCTAATATAGAATATTGAGGAGAAAGTTCTGATAAGCAACTAAGCACTCCAAGAAGCAAAGAGTGATATAGCTAGCTCAGAGGGTGAAAGGATCAAATCAATTTGTAAAACATCAATGATAACGCACACGATCCAAAGAGGATAGTTGAGCTAAATTTATGACCGAATTGCTAAGGGGGTTAAAGTACACCTAATAACATCATTTAGGTTTTCTTATCCTAGAAAAATGGGTGACCTATTTCTCTAACCCTTTTACCCTTAAATATCGTACATTAGGATAGAATAGAAAGTGCATTAAATATCACATCTTAAAAGGAACTAGCCTTGTAAAAAACCTTAGAGGCACCCTATTGAGCCAAACCTTGTGTTCTCAAAGTATCCTTGCTATGTTACTTTATTCAATGCATGATAATCCGAAATTTATGGTCCTTGCAATTGGATTGGACAAAAAAAATGAAAATTGAATTCATAATATTTCATGAATTTTTCATAATAGATTTTTTTTATATTCTACAATTCAAAAATCAAGGGAAGGCTAACATGTATTCAAATATAATCAAGTGGCATTAGATCAACCGAGGATACCAAGGTTCAAATATTACCAAGCAATACATAGATAATATCCAAATTTTGTTGTAATACCACTATGTGGTGATGATGTAATACATGTGGGGTTGTTTCAATCCCATATAACCAATTAAAAAATGTATATATTCAACTACAAAATAAAAAAAATTACACACATGTTTTTAACTAGTTAAGCTAGTACAACTTATTATAAACATATGTACTTTTATTAGAAAATGCTTATATATTAAAAAAATTATTATATTTAACTTATAAATAACAAATTACATTTATTAAATTTAAATATAAGCTTGTCATTCAAAAAAAGATTTATTGCATGTTAGAAAATTATAATATTTTTTTTAATAATATTATGAAGCACTAATAAATGAAAAATAAGATGTGATCATATGGATACAACCAACATTTCATATATAATATGAAAGAAAAAGCTGGATCACACAACACACTCATAATACCCCTACAGCTATTTATCTCATTTCCATTAACGTCACATAAAAACAGAAATAAGTAGTATCAAATGAAATCACACCCTAAAGTCGTATCAATTGAAATCACGCCCTATGCTTAAGGTTTATCATGCTAAAGCTATCTAAATTTCCTCCTCGAGCATCTTCAGCTAAAACTTTATACATATGCCTATCATTTTCTAAACTCTTAGTAAATCATTCATCCACCACAGTTTAAATTCAATGAAAGATTACAAAAATTACATCAAAACAATGCTGTTTCCGCACAGGTTATTCTTTCTTTCCGCACAAAAACGATGTTTCCCCTCGCAAAGATTCAAAACCCTCCATTACACCGACCTCGTCTTGTTCACTACAAACCCTAGCCTACACTTCACAAATTTAGTTGGCCGCAGTCGACAATGTCGACGGTCTTCGAGGTTTGGCCGCCTCTAGACCCGACCTCAATCTCCCGCACCACATCCATGCCTTCAATCACCTGCCCGAACACCACGTGCTTGCTGTCCAGCCACGACGTCGCCTCCGTACAAATAAAAAACTGCGAGCCGTTGGTGTTAGGACCGGCGTTCGCCATCGACAGAATTCCGGGGCCCGTATGTTTCTTCACAAATTTCTCATCGGCAAACTTGAGTAGAAATTTAAAGAGATTCAAGTCCGTCTTGAGTAGGCAGAAATTTAAAGGAAACTTGATCGTCAAGGAAATTCATTTATTCTAAATCTTAATAAATAAAAGATATTTATCCGTTTAAAAGGAAACTTGATGGTCAAGAAATCGCATTCATTCTCAAACATAATGAGAAACTAAGTGTGTCTTACGAAACACTTGGCTCTTGCCTGCGTTTTCCGAGAGTACCCAAAGCGGAGGCGTCACCCAAGTCGAAGAAGCCCAAGCAAGGGATGTCAGCTCCTCTAGCAAAATAAAAGCAAGAAGAAGATGAACCAGGAGAAGCGGTTCCGAAACCAGGCAGCAGCCCAAAACCGTCAAGAGAAGAACCCGCAAAAGCCAGCCTAGGGCGGCAGAATAATCATAATATCAATGATAATAATTTCGCTTCTATAACATACCCTGAAGGTAATAATTAATTATTGTTATGATTATTGTTCTTGAAATCTGGTTTTATAAGCCCGGATTGTGTATCATGGAGGGACAAGCGAACCGGTTTTCATTCATATGATTGTTACTGTTAGATTTTTGGGAAAGCAGGAAAAAAAATGTTAAAACCATCACAAACATAGGAACCTGGTGGTTGTTGTGTATGTATTATTGATTGGTGTTGGATGTTTATGCCTGTATATGTTTCAAATTCACAATCGTAGGAGCAAGTTCCGCCTCTCCTTCCCGCCGTTAGCCGGCCCGCCGCCACTAAGGAGGAATCTGGTGAATGGGATTCTAGATGCTAACCACCCTCTTCATTTTATTTTTTATTTTTATTATTTTGGGGTTAAGGGTTTTGACTAATTAATTAAATGAGTTCGGTAACTAAGTACCCTCTTCATTTTTTTCCTCTTTATCAAATATTATTATTATTTAGGATTATTTGTCAAATATTATTATTATTTTGGGTTCAAGGGTAGTGAATAATTGAATCAGTTCAATTCATGGGTGAACATTATTGTCATTGTCTCCTTTGGCACGAGCGTGCATAGGCTTCTGCACCTGCGACAATGAGAGTGAGCGTAGCAGGTTTTTGACGCTTTAGAGTACACAACATACTAATATGCTGGCACAATAGGGATCCATGTGGGGTGGTAGAAGGCAATATTTACCCCCCTCAAAGGCAGTATTTACAACTTAAACCTAGGTTTAAGTCAGGTAAATTTATGTTGTTTCTGTCTCTATTCCCTGTCTTTTTCTTCCGCTCTGCTGCAAGTTGCAACCGACACCACATAGGCCCTACCGCCGTGGCATATCTCTTTTGTTTTAAATTTCTATGGGCTCCATACCTTTTTCATATTGCATCGCCGATGGCACGGTTGGATAAGAGCAGTTCTCTTGTTCTGTGGTTGCAAATGATTGAACTATTTTTCTTTGCAATTTCGTGGCCTTATTTCATCAGCACAGGAGTCATCCTGGAAAGTTACGTCTTCTGCGACCCTTTTAGATCAATATGAATGTAAGTAAGTATACATAGTTAATTTCATAACTGATCAGGGTACGTCTAAGATAGTAAGTAGCCTATTCTTTGTGTAGTTCATTTTTCTGGGATAGCATGGCGCCCAGTGCCACCTCAGTAGTGAGATGTATAAGTAGAATGACACTCCTAGTCTAGGTGGTGCCAATACTGGCGACAAAGCCAAGTATTGTTTGATGTCTTCAAAGGTTGACTATCACTCGTCATCCCAGTGAAATGCTACCCCTTTGTGCAATAATTTATTCATGGGTCGGCACTTGTCAGATAGCTACGCTATGAAGCGCTTGATTGACGCGACCTTTCCCTACAGGCTTCTGAGCTGCTTAATGGTAGTTTTGGGAAGCATTTCAAGGACTGCCTTGAATTTGTTTGGATCCATGTTGATTCCTCTCTTTGAGACTATGAAACCCAATATTTTTCGAGATGTGATGCCAAATACGCACTTCTTGGGTTTTAGTCTAACTTTATGTTGAATGAGGTGACCGAGGATCTTGCTTAAGCCATCGAGATGATCTTGGTGCAAAAGAGATTTTGCCAACAAATAATCCATGTAATCTTCCAAAGTTTTATGCATGTGATCATGGAAGATGTATGTCATGGCATGTTGGTAGGTGGCGCCAGCATTTTTAAGGCCAGAGGGCATGACCTTATAACAAAATGTCCCCCAAGGCATTGTGAACGCCATTTTTAGTTGGTCTTCGAGATTAATATGAATTTGATTGTATCTCGAGAAACCATCCATGAGGGAAAGCATTTCATGGCCCACTGTAGTGTCTACCAATTCGTCGATGCTAGGCAAGGTAAAATCATCCTTAGGACTCATTTTGTTTAGATCTCAAAAGTTAGTGCATATGTGAATCCTTTCATTAGGGTTCTTGACGAGTATCATGTTGGATAGCCATGGTGGGTAATCCATGCAGATGACAAACTATGCATCCAACAACTTTTGAAATTCATCTTTGACCATTAAGGCCACTATTGGGTGCATCTTACGTAGTTTTTGCTTAACTAGCTTGACTGTCGGATCAAGCATTAGATTATGCATGACTAGTTGCGGATCTAGCCCCGACATGTCTTTGTAGGACTATTCAAAAACCTCTTTCTTCTCTTTGAGAAGGGCAATGTAGTCAGATTGCTCTTCGAGGGATAGACTTACCCCAAGCTTGATAATCTATGGATTTATTGGATCAAATCCGATGTCTACGTCAGTCGTCTCCTCGACCGACATGTGGGATCTATCCTCCAACTGGTGTGGAGTTGAGATCAAGTGGATATAATTTGACGAGTTTAGATCTATGCTGGGAACATCGGGTTCCTCTTCAGCATGAAATATATCTTGAGTTGGCCCTGGGGTGAAATGAAGCAACTCACCAAAATACCAGTATTCTGATGGGGATGGTGGTGAATTGACGCGATCCCAGTCTATGGAATATATGTCTAGATACAATGACTGTGTTGGATCGGCCGAATTGTGGATGGGGGTGGTTAGGTCAATGGAAATCATGTTGATGAAATGATTTTGGTCTCCATTACTGTGGATGTGGTGACTCAGACATCCTAGGTGATCTTTGTGATCCAGATCTAGCTTTGTGGATACTGGCACAAATGGATCATCCCTATGTGCGGATAAGAGGACAGAATCTACCCTAGGTACTGATGGCTCTATAGGGTCTGCAGGTGGAATGTGCTTGTTGTATACCTACAGTGGTGGATGCAGTAGTTGGTCCAACTATGCCTAGTTTAGGCGCCACCTATGCCTTGGCCCTATGTGTAGCTGTTCAAACATGTCGTCTATATCCATGAGATATTGCTGCTATCACATATGATTGAGATAGGCCATCTTAGTCTTGTATTTATAATCGCTATCAGAGATCCAGAGGCCTTCGTTGGATCCAAAAACTATTTGTGACATGTGAGGCTCATCCTGCTCGAGCAAATTAATGTGGTCCCATCGAGGTTGTTCCGCTTTGGGTGAGGGGACCTAATTCTCTTGAGGTGGTACTTGCTCACTTGGAGCAGCCAAAGGGAACATTATCATGAAGCTCTCATGATAATCATCTATGGGTGTCACTTGTGAATGATTTCTATCAGACTCGAAAGGATCCCAAGGCACTACCTCATACTCTGACTCATCTTTTGAAGACCCTTCTTGGTCTTGTCTATATCCCTCTTGCAGGTGATTCCTTGAACTTTCTCCCTT
Source organism: Wollemia nobilis (assembly GCA_028583015.1). Classification (NCBI taxonomy): domain Eukaryota; kingdom Viridiplantae; phylum Streptophyta; class Pinopsida; order Araucariales; family Araucariaceae; genus Wollemia; species Wollemia nobilis. Next base: position 39,184 of record JAQPPZ010002531.1, read on the forward strand.
TTCGACCGAAGGGAAAGGGTTGTTAAGGTCAACAAGGTTGGTGGTTAGCAATGGGAGATAATCCCCCAATGTATATGTTGTGTTAGGATTGGCATATGGATCTAATGCCGACCCATCCTTGTTGCCTATCCCTAGGCATTGCATGTTCTCTGCCAAGATGTCGAGGGGTGGGGGGTGGTTGAACCCTACTCCTGACTTGTCGTACAACATTTGATATCTTGGTTGGTAAAGAATGTGCACTCCTTGCTCATACCTACCCAACCCATATCCATGCCAGTTACATTGGACAAGATATCTCAAAGCGAAGTCTAGGTTGGACAAATAGTTGACATCCACATCAAAGGTCTCTTCATCTTATTCTTCTTGCATGTAAGGTTCAATGCCATTATCGAGGCCCCCATAAACAAATTTTTTCTAATTGGGTGGGTAGCTGAGAGGAACCACAGTGCTGATGGGGAGTCGAGGTCTCCCCATGTCCTGCATGGACTCAAGTGCGGGTGTTGCTACAATGTTCCACACTAGATACTCCCCCAGGACCATACTGGCCATTTCAACAATGATCGTTGGCGGTTGAGGGGAAGCAAATGGGAGTTCTTCCTAAGTCCACTCCATGTAGGGTGAACTAGGCATCTCAACTTCCATTTGGCTAGGCATCTCTTAGGTAGAGATGGTTGATACTGACGGTGGTGCCTCTTCTAGGGGTTTCTTCCCCTTGTCCTTCGGTGTGGCCACCATAGGTGGCATTGTTGGTGAATGACTAGATGATGAATATGGACCCGAATAGGGAGTTGATGGACTTAACAGCAGGGATGCATGCGAAATTGGACCTTGGTTAAATGGATTAAACTAAAAATCCAAATGTGTTGATGGAAGGGTCAACTGCAGCATCAGTTGCACCATATTATAGGACTTGAAGGGATTTAAATCTGTCAAGACTACATGCACCTGCCATTTGAATGTGTACTTTAGGAACTGATGAGCTATTGAAGGGACACACTTCATGTCCCTGATCCAAGGCTACCCCAACAAGATATTATAGGCCATCTCACCTTCCAAGATGTGGTACAACATATGAATAGTCTTTTGTCCCACTTGGATGGGTAGGACAATAGTACCAATCATTGAGCATATCACATCATTGAATGCTCGTAGAGTGTACATGGAATCCACGATGTGAGATGCTAGCAACTTTAGATGTTTCAATGCCACTGTTGTAATTATATTACTGGACGAGCCAGTGTCCACCAACACCCTCTTATACAGAATATCATTGACCCATGTAATGATGTGTAAGGGTGGATCTTCCATATCACCAATCATTGATTTCAGCTCGTCTTCTATAAAGGTGATGACCGATTCTGTACATTGTTTTACATGTCCCAAAAAGTTATTGAAAGAGTTTTCTTCGTGGGGCTGCAGCTCGATGGATTTTAATATATCCATTAGAGCCTCCTGATGGGGCACTGATTTTTGAATTATCTCACAAATGGAGAGTCTGGTCAATGTGGTCCTTAGACTTTGGGTAAGTTTAGTCTGAATCGTGGCCACTGGTCTAGGTGGGGGAGGTTTTGTAGGGTGCTATTGAGGTTGTGACGTCGATGGAACTTCTCTTGTGGCCACCGTGGGGGCATCTATCAGGTACCTCTTGTTCCTAGTCACTATTCTTATCATCCCTATTGAAAGCACGAGGATACGGAAGAAAAAAGGAAAGCGAATATGCGAAATGCAAACAAAAAAACCAGACTCAGCGCTAAATCCTAAAAACTTGAAAGTGCATGAAAAGAGGGAAAAGCATGATCGAATCAAAATGAAACAAATGGGAATAAAGAAGACAGCCCTTTTTATTAATATGTTTCAAACTCGGTTACAATATGCATCCTCCCCTTCCAAGGGCTAGGAGCATTTAAGCATGAGTTCTTGTTACATCCATGGGCGCCTTTCCTTCTTCCGCGTGCCCACATGTAAAATGGGCGGACCAAAATGTCACCGCCACTTGGAATGATGAGTCTTGACTCCTCGTTGCTCCTCCGATGTCCAAACCCTATGTTCAAAGGAACAAGAAATGGTCAGTAGCACCTGCGGATGAAACAAAGCATGCAATCCCCAAGCCTACGATAAGTAAATGAGAAAAATGAATTAAACTATGATTAAAACAGGTCCAAATGCTCTAAAAATTTGACAGGGGCATCAAGATACCACCAGGAAGGTTCTGCAAAAAGAACAGTCAGGAAATTCCTCACCAATTTGAATTCGCTCCGGGGCGGGACGAATTCACCTACAACAAAATGCCGAAAAGATACTGTCCCAATGTCCTACCTAGGAAGCTCCAAAAGACCTACAAACTTGGGATTAGCTAATTGGGGGCATTTTGGGAAGACCCAGATGGTCAGATTTTCCCAATTTGGCCTCCATCAATGGGAATTTGATGATGCTACCTGTAGATTAGTAAAAGCGAACAAAGCTAGAAATATGATCAAAATTGCTCAAAACGAGACGAAATTCGAATGACAACCTATTTAAACATCATAGAATTGAATGCAAAAATGAAAGAAAGCAAATCTACCATGGAATTCCCATCGCTCCGAAAGGGGGCGATTAGGATTGTGGCAGTGTGGGAGGGGGCGCCCATGGGGCAGGCCGCCCGTCGTTTGAGGCCTGATTTCGACACCAATCCACTTGGGATGGGTCCAAAACCTCTTGTGTGGTATTGTCGGAAAATTTGGTGGGATATTGTGGCCAAATTTCAGGTTTTGGGATCGAGATTTGTCCTCCCAATAGTCACCCAATGACCTCCCTTCTAAAGGAGATCAAGGATGTGAAAGGCACAAATCCAAAAGGTGTGAGATGTGTAAATAAAATGACAACACTTCGTTGCTCTAAAATGCTACTTCTCTCCATATTTTGGGGTGAGGAAACTCACCAATTTATAGACCTGGAGGTCTCTTGAAATGGGCATGTAGAGGCGCCACTTGGCAATCATGCCTTCCCAGGGGGAAGGAGATTCCTCCCTGAATAGGGACTTCATGACTGACCTTACAGATGCCTCTAACGCTTGAAAACGCTCACCCATACTCCCATGCGATGAAGGAAGCGTTGGGTGGCGGATCTGAGCTGCCATTTGTCAAGATTTGACTTTTTGCCCATCAAACCTGCAATTCGCCCCACCCTGGAGCGAATTCAGAATTCATCCCTGGGTGGGGCGAATCCCAGTTTGAATTCATCCCAGGGTGGGACGGATACTGAGCAAAGTGCCTGAATGTGCCAAATTGATCTCTGACCTTTCAAAACTATTGTGAGAGTGGTTAGGACCACTTTTTGACCTCTGGGGGCTGCCCTTGGGGCTGTGTGTGTCAAAGCGATCAGTGTTTGCAGTCACATAATCGGATTGGTGTTGTTTTGGTGTCTATAGATGCCCCTTTTTGGGATGCGCTGTGCATGGCATAGCGCCGAGCAAAAATAGATAACCAAAGCATTAATGATTAGGGTTTCTCAGTAACCTAACCAAATTTTGATGCCCCAAGTATGGAAAGGGCATGCATTCTTGAATCCTTGCTTCTGACGAGCGAAGGAACTCAATTCAAGTGTTAACCTTTTTCGGTGAGGTGTTACTTGATCTTGGACATTGATCGGTCATGAATAGGCAAAGGGCGCAACCTTTTGTCTATGAGAACCTTGAGTTCATGATTCATGAAATGCCAAGTGATTTGATCAGGTTGTGATTATTGCTTGTTTACTACCCCAAGCAGGAGCGTAATTGTCTTTGTCAATGATTCTTTGAATGCATGTCGTTTTCCTTAATTGGGTGTGTGTTTGTTGATTGGTGACTAAGTGTGACTACCCCCTCAAGCGACGAATCGATGAGGGAATGACCTTCATGAGAAAAGCGACGAGTCGCTTGACCCAAGATGACTTGTGCAAGGGTGCCTTTAGATGTTTTAGCATTAAGTGTGTGCAGTTTTCCGACATTTAGACCTATTTTTGGTGGGTGGTAACCCTTTTTGCGACGCTTTTTGGAGCTAAAATTGGTAGAAATCCGTCCTCCCGTGGAGCGGTCCGGCTATGGTAGCCTTCTTAGGGAGTAGGATAGTGACAATTTGTAACCCCAATATCTGTTTTGCATGCCCGGGATGTCAAGTGCAACAACACTCTCATCGGGCAAGTTTATTAGTTATTTTAGTGCATTTTTGTTCAATTTTTGTTGTTTTTTGAAATTTTTGCCCTGAATTCATCCCGAGGTGGGACGAATACCAGCTTAGTATTCGTCCCAGGGTGGGACGAGTGCTAACCAGAGTGCTCATCCTAGGGGGGAACGAATATAAGCTCAAAAGGCCTATTTAAAGGTCAAAACTAGGGTTTGGGCTCATTTGCATTCGAATTTTCTTGCGATTTGGAGCTCTGGGGAGGAGGAGGTTAATTCTGTGAAGTGAAGCGCTACCGAATTTCTCCTGACATCATGAGTGCACAAACCGGATCGAGCGGCGAAGCCGAAGCGAGACCAGTAAGTGCTCCCTAGTGTTATTGCTTTTGTTATACGTTTTAAAACTGCAAGTGTTTTGTTTAATTTTCTTTGTGATGATGTTTTCCAAAATTTAAAATTGAAACCCTGAAACTAAGTTGAACACAACCAAGACTTAGTTTACAACTGAATGACAAACGTAGTTAAAACCTAGGTAAAGAATTGTTATTTTGCTTTTAACTAAAACCCTAGGATAAACGGAACGTAAAACCCTAGTTCTTAGGTTGAGCTGGTCAGTTTTAAAACGTAGGTTACAACCCTAGGTTTAAAACTATTATTTTAATTTTATTTTGTTTGTGCAGACTTTTTAAACTTAGAATACAGAAATCCTAAGACTGACAATAGGACTGACAAATTATTGTGTTTTTGTTAATTAATCAGTTTAGAGTTTAAAAACCCTAGGACTGACAAATTAATTTTTTTTGAATTTTTGTTTTGTTTTTAAATTTATCAGTTAGGATTAGAAACCCTAGGACTGACAAATTAATTTTTTTTGTTTTTTTTTGTTTTTAAATTTATCAGTTAGGGTTTAAAAACCCTAGGGTTGACAAATTAATGTTTTTGAATTTTGTTTTGTTTTTGGCTGTACATTGGTAGGCAATGCTGTATATTCATGTTATTGTTGTACAATTTTTTTTTATGATTGTAATGTTTTTGTGTTGTTTTCTTTTGCAGGTTGTGAAGAGCCGGTATCGTGTACCTACTACTTTTGCTGAAGCGCGAGGGGCGCTAACTGTGGCTGATTGGGAGTGGCTTGATGCCCTTGGGCTCAAGCAGGTGGCTCGACTGGAGCTTGTGGTCGGGGATCGGGCTTATCTGACGGCCCTGATCAATCTATGGGATCCCCGGACCAACACCTTCCATCTCCCAATAGGGGAGATGACAGTGACCTTGGAGGATGTCTATCGGCTTCTACGGATTTTGATAGATGGACTATCGATCAGGACATCACCGCGTGATCAGCGGATAGCTATACTGATACGATGCTTCGGGCATGGGGAGGAGCTGGGTGTGGAGGATCCGAGTGGAGAGGGGAGAGGGCAACTTCCAGATTGGTGGGATTTTGGTTCGATGGTGGCTGGATAGGGGGGTGTTGGGAGTGAGGCACGCATTCCTTATGGGCCTCATTTCCAACATGTTGCTACCTAACTCGTCAGGTGCGAGGTTCCCATGGAACCTACTAGATTTGGTTTGGCGGTTGGTAGAGTGCCCAACGGAGGCATCGCTAATCATGAGGTGGGGACAGACACTACTGGCATAGCTCTATGGTGAGTTGTACGAGGTCCACTATCAGAAGTGGAAGGGGATTAGCTACAGCTATCTATTGTAGAGCTGGGCTTGGCAGCACATAGCGGTGGAGAGGCCGATCGGGTTACCATGGATGACTCGAACGGAGATGGAGGACAAGGATATAGGCTATGTGGTTCTATGGTGGTGGTCTGGGGAGCAGGGATAGAGTCGATGGTGGGCAGGTGTCGTAGGGCACTATGTCGATGCCCTCGCTCGGCTTACTCCAGGGGAGGTGCTCTGGCGCCCTTATCGAGACTGTCCAGCCTGGTTAGAGGTTGGAGAGTGGCTCCGATGGGTACGTAGGGAGCGATGGCTGATTGGGTGGCATGGGACCGAGCATGAGTTCTTCCCCTACAGTCGGGTGACATGATAGTTTGGGGTGTGCCAGGGGTTGCTTGGTGAGCCCGTGGTCTATCGGCACTGGGGGACGAGAGAACTCTGGACCGATCGGTCATCGTGCCACTAGGTGAGGATTCAGATGTGGTGATCGATGTCCCGGACGTGGATGATGTCGGGACTACCGTAGAGTACGACCAGTGGTGGGTACTATGGTGATGGTGGGGAGAGGGGCCACTGGGAGGCATGGAGGTGGCAATAGTGGGTGGGGAGGGTGTCGAGGCACCAAGAGATGATTGGGGAGCTCCTCGGGAGGATGTAGACATGGTGGAGGTGGAGGATGAGGATGTGGATTTGGGGGTTCCGGATCAGCCGGAGATGCAGGACATCACGGAGCAGTGGGAGCTAGAGTAGGCTGCTATTCCAGAGATGCCCATGCCTCAGGCGGATGCGGAGGACATGGAGTCTGGGTTATGCATTGAGAATGCATGGTTGGAGGGGCTATTGCGGAGGCACGATGAGGAGTTGGGGGATGCGCTGCAGGAGAGGGATCTCCTACGCATGCAGCTGGTAGAGTGAGAGAATGCATTGGCTGCTTACCATCGGTAGGATGGGGGTACTGATGCTGCATGGGAGAGGGATCTCCTATGGACGTAGCTGGCAGAGAGGGATAGGGTTTTGGGCAGTGATGATGTAGTAGCTTATTATCCTTGATGGGAGAGTGGGTTGGAGATAGATTGGTCTCGGCATTGGATGGATATGGAGGGAGAGATTATCCACCTTGGTGGGTGGGTCCCTAGCCCCCCGGAGGTGGATCATCTGCATCGGATGAGGGGCAGTGATACTGAGCAGTCAGCATCATCTCGTCGCAGGTGACTGGATGAGGGAGGGGGTAGCAGGCGTGATGCGGGGGCTAGCAGTAGCCACCCTGAGGGGTCTCATAGGACCCACACCATGGGGGTAGTTCCCGTCGCACCGATCCTATGTGATCATGGTGGCCGATGCCCTAGGCTTGGGGGTTTTTGAGCTTTTGGATTGTTTGTTGCGGGGTCACAGGACCAGTTCATTGTAGCCTACGGGCATTTTTTGATGATATATACAGATGACTTTATTTTGTTTATGCGAGTGATGATTTGATTTTATGCATGATGAGTGATGAGTATGGATGTATGCATGTTAATTTATTTTGATGGATGCATATGTTATGATGAATGCAAATGTTTTTGATTTATAGTGATATGCAAAATGTAATGGATGAATTGAATTTGTGTTGTTTGGCGAGAGCACCATAGACTATTTAGGACTTTGTGGTTTTGTTTTTTTTGGCGATTGTTGATGGCAATGCGAGGATGAAAGATAGCGCAGTTGGTTTAGAAATGTAGCTAAGGTTTTCTGAGACTCAGACGGTTTTAACTAACTAGCCACGAATGTACTTTATCTTACAAGACTTTTGAACAAGGTATGAATCGGACTTGTCTTTGACCAAGCTATTTCACATCCCTGTGTGTGCAATTGAGTTCATTTATGTGGTATTTGTCAGGATACCGCCAGTGCCAGATAGGTTGTCAACCAAACCTGTCTTGAGGATCACCTAATTAGCTCCACTAACTCCTTTGTTGTATTTAGTCAGATTAATCTGTGGTGCTATCTAGGATACCATAAGCTAGCTCATCCACATGCAAACATTGATCTGTACATGAGTTAATGTGACAGATATATCGTCATGCGGGAGGTTTACCACCAGTGACCGATAGAGGCTATCCACCCAAAACCTGGGGTTTTTTTCCTCATGAACTTTCGAAATTTGAGGTTCTCGGGTTCAAGTTTTTAATCCCTTCTTTTCTTCAATTTTGTATTGGGATATTTGTTCGTTTGAAGGATAAAAAAAAAAATTTATTTTTATATATTTTTCTTTTGAGCAAGGGATTTGATTTTGAGTGATAAGAATCACTATTGTATGTGCCTTTTGATGTATGCACTCTGGTGGTGATGTCAAATTTTTGGAGTTTTGACTTTTTGCAAAATTTTGATGTTTGCAACTTTTTGAGAACTTGGGATTCTTGGGGAATTGGGTAGGGAAGATGCTTGTCCTTTTGCCAACTCTCGGCATTCTTGGGGTCATTCGCATAGGGGGATGAGCAAGATAACCATTTCGCTTATGGTGACCTGGATTGCTATGCAGGTTTCATCTTTCGTTCACACAACTTGGGAATTTTTATGTGTTTTAATTTGTGTTGGGATGCTACGTAACAAGGTGTGATCCAAGTAGAACTCTACCTTCGTAAAATCTGTCTGACTTGGTACAGTATGTGGCTAGAAAGCTACATGACGACTGAAAGACGAAAACTCTTGATACATTAGAAGACCACTGACTCTGGTGTGGTAAAAAGCAGTGAATGGCATTTTTTTTTGGACTGCTTATAAAATGGAGAAATGTGGAACAAGATGGACTAGCGGAGTAATTACAGTCTATGGTGCCTTTGACCTGTAAGACCACAAATATGCAATGTATGGATGCGATGCTTAATGCAGCTACATATTTTTGTATTTTTGATGGATTGATTTTTGTGAATATGAAGATGAGATGCGAGAAGAGCTCTCTATTGATGAATTTGAGCATGCCTGGAAATGAGATGCAAATTTTTGTTGTTTTTGATGATTTTACTATTTTTGAATTTTCTTATTTTTGACCAAGCGATTGTGGGAATCCTTGGAGCTTTTTGGGATTGACCAAGCGATTGTAGGAATCCTTGGAGCATTTTGGGATTGACCAAGCGATTGTAGGAATCCTTGGAGCATTTTGGGATTGACCAAGCGATTGTAGGAATCCTTGGAGCATTTTTGGGATATGGCTCTCTTAGATATGGAATGGTCACAAATGACTGATGTTCAAGGGTTCTGGTTCCTTGATTCCATCAAGAGAGGCTAGCCGGTACGTCCCGGGTCCTATTTTGCTATCAATTACATATGGACCTAACCAATTTGCCATGAACTTGTCCCTTAGGTGGGACGACAAACTAGAGTTCTGTTGGTTTTCTTTTAAGACCAAGTCACCAATCCGAAAGTCCCTCAGGTGAACTTTCATGTTGTAAGCTTTCTTAAGTCGCTCTTGATAGATACGTAAATGCTCGAGAGCATTAACGCGTCGTTCATCAAGCAACGTAAGCTGGTCTAACCGGGCCTGTCGTGCAGCGTCATCATCGATGAACTCTTGCATTGATATGCGTAGGGAAGGAATTTCCAACTCGAGAGGCATGACTGCCTCGGAGCCATACACGAGCAAAAATGGAGTTGCCCCAGTGGGCGTTCGAATGCTAGTGCGATAAGCCCACAGGGCAAGTGGGATTTGGATGTGCCAATCCTTATGACTGTCTACGATGGTCTTTTTAAGGATGGCAACTAGCATTTTGTTTGACGCCTCTGCTTGCCCATTTGCCTATGGATAATAGGGTGTCAAAAAACTGTGCTAAATTTTGTACTTTGTGGTCAAAGCATGCACGTCTTTGTTCTTAAATGACGTCCCATTATCCGAGATTATTTTGGATGGAATACCAAAATGACATATGATGTTATGTAAAATGAACTCCACAATGCGGGGTCCTATCATAGAGGTAAGCGGAACTGCTTCCACCCACTTGGTGAAATACTCTGTGGCCGTTATGATAAACGTGTGATGGCTCGACGATACGGGGAGATCTTTCCAATTAGATCGAAGCCCCACTACAAAAATGGCCAAGCGGACTGGACTGTCTGCAAGGCCTGGGAAGGTACGTGCATCAAATTGGCATGATGTTGACACTTCATGCACTTCTTGACATATGCGCAACAATCTCGCTCTAAATATGGCCAATAATAGCCCATGCAAAGAATGCACTTTGCGATGGCCATACCACTGAAGTGGCCACCACATGTACCATCGTGCGCTTGGGCGATCGCCCAAGTGGACTCTTGCTGGTCCAAGCAACGAAGGAGGATTCCTTCATAGCTATGATGGTACAAAATGTCTCCTATCAAGACATACTTAGCCACTTTCTACTTGAATGCTCATTTTGTGGCATGCGTCAATCCAAGCGGGAGATTACCTAACTTGAGGTAGTCTCTAATGGGTAAATACCAATCCTGCTGATCGAAAGCCTCGATGGTATGAACAACCAATCCCTCTTGAAGTTCATCCCTAGCAAACGTTGAGTGGGAGAGAACTTGTAAGAATAGCATTGTGTTGCTATTAATGGGAGTAGGGGAGAACAAGGACCCCCAGTTGGCATGTTTTAGATGATCGTGGATTCGAGAGAACTTATCCGAGGATGGTTCAATCTGGATCATGTGGATTCCTGGCGTCAAGTCAGAGCTTGCACGCTCCATCATGGATTGCGATAGTGTTTTGACTTGAATGGTTGTCATATCACCAGAAAGGTCTTGCGGGATTAGTGACCCCAAGGAGGCCATAGTGTCCGCAAAATGATTCGATGACCGAGGGAGTGCCTCGATGTCGTACCACTCAAGTTTCGCCAGGAATTTGTCCACAAGGGCTTTATAAGCCTGCAGAACTGGGCATTTGCATTGGAATACCCCTTTGACTTGATTGACAATTAACAGCGAATCACCAAAGATGTTCAGTCATTTGATGTTCATGGTGATTGTTGTCTGAAGACCTATGAGCAAGGCTTCATACTCTGCATTATTGTTGGTGCATGGGAAATTTAATTTAAATGACAGGGGCATTGGAGCGCCCTGCGGTGTGAAGAATACTATTCCCGTGCCACCACCTTGCTCACATTTAGAACCATCAAAAAATAGGGTTATGTCAGCCTGTGACTCAGGCTCATCAGAATCTGGCGATTCTGAGACATGGAAGACCCCATCATCGGGTAGTTCTATGACCAGAGGCTGATCGTCTTCGAGAGGAGCCTCTGCTAGTTGATCGGCTATGACCTATCCTTTGATGGATTTCTGTCCAATAAACTCTATGTCAAATTTCGTCAACAACATGATCCATTTCATCGTGCGACTACTATGATAAGTACGACTCATCATGTATCGCAATGGATTCTCCTTAGACACAACATACGTAGTGTTGCTCAACATGTAGTGGCATAGCTTTTTGGTAGCAAACACCACTGCCAAGCAGAGTTTCTCGACGTATGCATAGTTAAGTTCATAACTGACCAGGGTGCGGCTAAGATAGTAAGTAGCCTGTTCTTTGTGAAGTTCATTCTTTTGGGCTAGCATGGCGCCTAGTGCCACCTCAATAGCTGAGATGTATAAGTAGAATGACACTCCTGGTCTAGGTGGTGCCAATACTAGCGGTGAAGCCAAGTATCATTTGATGTCATCAAAGGCTGACTGGCACTCGTCATCCCAGTGAAATGCTACCCCCTTGTGCAATAATTTGTTCATGGGTCGGCACTTGTCAGATAGCTATGCTATGAAGCGCTTAATTGATGCGACCTTTCCCTGCAGACTTTTGAGCTGCTTAATGGTAGTTGGGGGAACCATTTCAAGGATTGCCTTGACTTTGTTTGGGTCCACCTCGATGCCTCGCTTTGAGACTATGAAACCCAAGAGTTTTCTAGATGTGATGCCAAATACGCACTTCTTGGGATTCGAGTCGACTTTATGCTCCATGAGGCGATCGAGGATCTTGCTTAAGTCATCGAGATGATCTGGGCACAAAAGAGACTTGGCCAACAAATCATCCATGTAATCTTCCAAAGTTTTATGCATGTAATCATGGAAGATGTACGTCATGGCACGTTGGTAGGTGGCACCAGCATTTTTAAGGCCAAAGGGCATGACCTTATAACAAAATGTCCCCCAAGGCATTGTGAACGCCATTTTTAGTTGGTCCTCGGGATTGATACGAATTTGATTGTATCCTGAGAAACCATCCATGAGGGATAGCATTTCGTGACCTGTTGTAGCGTCTACCAATGCATCGATGCTTGGCAAGGGGAAATCATCCTTAGGACTCGCTTTGTTTAGATCTCAAAAATTAGTGCATATGCGAATCCTCCCGTCGGGATTTTTGATGGGCACCATGTTGGACAGCCATGGCGGATAATCCATGCAGATGACAAACTGTGCATCCAATAGCTTTTGCAATTCATCTTTGACCATCAAGGCCACTTTTGGGTGCATCTTACGTAGTTTTTGCTTAACTGGCTTGATTGTCGGATCAAGCGTTAGATTATGCGTGACTAGCTATGGATCTAGCCCCGGCATGTCTCTGTATGACCATGCAAAAACCTCCTTCTTCTCTTTGAGAAGGGCAATGTAGTCGGCTTGCTCTTCGGGGGATAAGCTTACCCCCAACTTGATAATCTATGGATTCATTGGATCCAAGCCGATGTCTACGTCAGTCGTCTCCTCGATCGACATGTGGGATCCGTCCTCCAACTGATGTGGAGTTGGGATCAAATGGATATCATTAGCTGAGTTTAAATCTACGTTGGGAACCTCGGGTTCCTCTTCGGCATGAAAGATATCTTGAGTTGTCCCTGGGGTAAAATGAAGCATTTTACCGAAAGGCCAATACTACGATGGGGATGGAGGTGAATTGACGTGATCCCAGTCAATGGCATCTATGTCTAGATGCAAGGACCATGCTTGGATCGGCCGGATTGTGGATGGGTGCGGTTAAGTCAATGGAGATCATGTGGATGAAATGATTTTGGTCTCCATTACCGTGGGTGTGATGACTCAAACATTCTGGATGTTCTCTATGTTCTGGATCTGGCTCTAGAGGTACTGGCATGAATGGATCGGCCCTATGTGCTAATAGGAGGACAGGGTCTACCCTCGACACTGATATCACCCTAGGGTCTCGGAGTGGAAGGTGCTCTTCGTGTACCCGGAGCAGCGGATCCAACACTTGATCCCACCCTACTGGGTCTACGTACCACTCGTGCCCTGGCACTATGCCCATCTATTCAAATATGTCATTAATCTCCAAGGGGTATGGTTGTGGCCTCTGTCGCATGTGATTAAGATATGTCATTTCTGTTTCATCTTCGTAATCACTATCGGAGATCCAAAAGCCCTCGTTGGCTCCGACAACTATTTGAGGCATTACAGGCTCATCCTGCTCAAGCGAATTAATCTGGCCCCATTGTGGTTGTTCCACGCTCCGTGGGGGGACCTGATTCTCTTGACGTGGCACTGGCTCGATTGGAGCCTCTAGAGGGAACATTGTCAGGAGGGTCTCTTGATAGTTATTCATGGGAATCACTTGTGAGTGATCACTATCAGATTCGAAGGGATCATATGATGCTGGTTCATATTCTGATTCATCCTCCGAAGATCCCTCTTGACACTATTTATACTTTCCTTGAAAGTGAGTCCCCAAACTTTCGCCTCTCTCTAGCAAAGGAGAAGGGTTATTGATGTTAACAAGGGTGGTTGTTGACCATGGGAGGTAATCTCCCAATGTATATGTTGTGTTTGGGTTGGCATAAGGATCTGATGCCAATCCACCCTTGTTGCCTATCCCTAGGCCTTGCATGTTTTCCACCAAGATGTCCAAGGGCAGGGGGTGGTTGAACCCTACTCTCGACTTGTCATAAGGCATTTGGTATCTTGGCTGGCAAAGGACACGCACTCCTTGCTCATACCTGCCTAGCCCGTATCCATGCCAATTGCATTGGCCAAGATATCTCAGAGCGAAGTTCGGGTTAGACAGATAGTTGACATCTTCTACAAAAGGCTCTTCATCCTCGTCCTTTTGCATGCATGGCTCAGTACCATGATCAAGGCCCCCATACACAAAATTTGTCTGGTTCGACGGGTAGCCTAAAGGAACAATTGTCCCGATGGGGAGGCGAGGTCTCCCCATGTCTTGCATGGACTCTAGCGTGGTCGTTGCTACAACATTCCGCACTAGATACTCCCCCAGGCCCGTATTGGCCATTTCAATAGTAATTGTTGGCGATTGAGAGGGAGGGAACGAAAGCTCTTCCTGAGTCCATTCCATGTTGGGTGGACTAGGAGCCTCAACTTCCATTGTGCTAGGCATCTCTTCGGTAGAGATGGTTGATATTGTTGGCAGTGCCTCTTCCAGGGGTTGAGCCTCTTCCAGGGTTTGCTTCCCTTTGTCCTTCTATTTAGCCATGATAGGTGGCATTGGTGGTGAAGGAGCTGACGATGAAGATGCACCTGGCTGGGGTTTTGATGGATTTATCACCGAGTGGTGCTTGCGGCATCGGACCCTGTCTAGATGGATTTAACTAAAAATCCAAGTGCATCGATGGGAGGGTCGATTGCGGCATCAACTGCACCGCATTGCAATATTTGAAGGGTTCTAAGTCCGCTGGGACTACATGTACTTCCCCTTCAAATGCATACTTCAAACATCTGGTGAGCTATCGAAGGGACACACTTCATGTCCCTGATCCATGGCCGCCCTAGCAATATGTTATACGCCATCTCGCCTTCCAAAATATGGCACAATGTAGGTATCATCTTTTGTCCTACTTGAATGGGTAGGACAATTGTGCCAACTATCGAGCATATCGCATCATTGAATGCTCGTAGTGTGTAAGTGGAAGCCGTGATGTGAGAGGCTAGCAACTTCAGATGTTTCAATGCTGCTGTGGTAATGATGTTACTGGACGAGCCAGTGTCTATCAACACCCTCTTATACGGGATCCCGTTGACCCACGCGATAACGTGCAGGGGTGGATCTGCCATGTCATCAGACACTGATTTAACTTCATCCTCTCGGAAGGTGATGACTGGCTCCATGCATCATTTGACATGTCCCACGAAGTTGTTGAAGGAATTCGCTTCGTGGGGCTGCAACTCGATGGCTTTCAAAATCTCCATGAGAGCCTCCCGATGGGGCGCTGATTGTTGTATAAGCTCATATATGGAGAGCCTAGCCGACGTGGTCCGCAAACTCTGCGTGAGTTTGGTCCGAATCGTGGCCGTGGGTCTAGGCGGAGGTAGTTGCATAGGGTGTTGTTGAGGTTGTGACATCGATGGAACCTCTCTTGTGGCTGCCTCGGGGGCAACTCCTGGGTATTTCTTGTTCCTAGTCACTATGCTTATCATTCCTACATACCCTTGCATGGGGAAATTCTGTTGCACCTCATTGACTTGAAGGGGTTTTGCCTGTGCCTCATGGGCAGGCAAGGGGTCCTTGAAAACCCCCATCTATTGGTTGTTTGGCGCTACGAGGTTGTCCACTGCCAATGTCTTATTGTCAATCAGGTCTTGTATCAATCCTTTGAACTTCCAACATGCATTCAGGTCATGTCCCTTCCGCCTGTGGAACCTACAATACAAGTCCTCTCTGTATCCCTTAGGCTTGGGAGCATTAGGATCTATGGTTTGAATCTCTGGAAGGGTGATCAAGTTCGCCGCTGACAAGCGGTCAAATAGGGAGTCCCTAGACTCCGTATAAGGGGTGTACTATCGCCTAGGGTGACGCTGCTGATTTTGCTCCTGCTTCTGATTTTCTCTTTCATAATTGTTAGGAGGCATTGCCTGATAGTTAGCCTTTTGAGGCTGTATTTCTTGTGCAGGCTTAGGGACATTTATAGCAACTTGATTAACCGCAATGGGTTTTTGTTGCGTAGTCCCTGTCTTTGTGTTCTTGTTCCATTCTTTCTTCTTAGGTTTGGCAATTTTGCCATCCTGTATCTTGATCTCTTCGATAATTCTGGCTTGCGCCAGAGCTTCCTCTAAGGTGGCATATTGCTGCAGCTGCAATAGCACAGAGATCGATCTCAAACAACTTCGTGAGAACATTTGTGTAAGGTCGGACATAGGGGGAAGGTAGGGTAGCTTGGAAAGCAGAGTCCTCCATCGATTCCCGTAGGCCGCCATGGTCTCTTCCTCATACTTGCTAAGGCTGGCCAGGTCACTTAGTGACGCCTTCTTCTTGGTGTTGAAGGTGAAGCGTTCAAGGAACGCATCCACTAACTGATCCAAGTTATTGATGTTGTGCTTCGACAACTGGGTGAACCAATCCGAGGCAAGGCCCATGAATGTGGTTATAAATGTCCTTAGCAACAGCGCATCATTGTCCTGAATGCCAAAGCATTGGCTCAGGAATCTTGTCACATGCTCTTGGGCATCCTCTTCACCCTTAAAGACTGCCAACTGAGGCAGCTTGAAGTGTTCGGGGTAAGGGGGTGCAGGCACTGACGGATGCACAGGATGACTATGGAGTTGGCGTAACGTGGGCTTTTGGGGCCCAGAAGCTTTGGTTTCCATAGACTCCAAATGCTCTAGCAGCGCTTTGTATGCATCGAAAGATTTAATCTCTTCCTCTTTAGTTTGCTCCCATTGTGGGTTGTGGGAGACTTGAGGCCTATGGGGGGGTGGCCGGATAGCAACCCCTCCACCTTGGTAGGGCATTTTGGCCCGCTCTACTTCTTGTTCATACTCCTCGTAAACTTCTTGAGGAGTCTCTGGGCGAGACCTATGACCCTGGGTGGGTCCCCGTGGAGGGTACCCATCGTTGTTCTGGGGAGTGGCCTCCCTCTCAGGTCTAGGGGGTCTCGGAGGCAAAACTTGATGAGGTCGTGGAGACCTATCTCGCACCAAGGGATTATGCCTCTCATATGGTTCTGCTCTTTGGGTGTGAGGGGTTGGAACCCTCTCAGGTAGGTTATGAAGTAGCTCATCTGTTTGGCATTGAATGCGCTCCTTGCTAAGGTGGTATAGATGCTCTAGCTGCTGTTGATCTTGCTCAAGCCGCGTGATCTGGGCTTGGCGGGTGGCATGTCTGGCGACTTCCAGGTCAATTTGGTCTGCCATCTTGAGCCTAGGAGGCATGGATGCCTCTCCTATGCATTTACCTCGGTCGTGATGATCCGAGATCTCAATGGGTTGCTTCCCTCTATCGAGGTTGGTGGCATTTACCCGAGGCTCTGGCCTCAGTGGGTAACCATGGTATCTAGCAGGTGCGGAAGCGCATGGCTCCCATGCTATACATTGCTCTCGAGGAATGTGATGGTCTTCCTCGTACTCCCTTTCGTATGTGTGAAAGGGGTGGGCGGAGTTAGCTCGCCCTGTTTGGAGAGCCCTGCGCTCTAGGGTTTGTCTATTGGTTCTAACAGTGATGGGGGGCAAAGGAGGGATGCCATAGTCATGTGGCCTCTCCTCATGGACACTATGCCACTCTAGCACTTCATCGTGCGGTGGCCACTCATATCTAGCTTCTAAGGGAGATTTTCTATCTATGTTGAGTGCCACGTGTAAGGATTCTTCCTGAAAGGGGCTGTGATGAATGGGCGTGTCCCCCAGAGGGGTGTCCCTATAATTCCACCTTGACATGGAATGATGTGGACTCTCTTGTGGGTCAAGCCACCAAGGCGGTATGGCCAAGTCCTTAGGGCTATAGCGGAGGCGACTTGTGCCCCCTCCTTGTACACTTTTCATAGCTTCTGCCCTTGATTGGGCTTGGCTACGGGTGTACACCATGGTGTTGCTCTTCTACAAGCTAAGCAGATTTTTATCTCTTTTATGATTTTTTATGCTACACTTAAACAGAAAAGAACACACACATACACAAACAGTGATTATCTCGTTTAAAGATTGAGAGTGTGTCCTAAACCTGGTTTAGTGTGTTTTGTTGTTGTTTTTGAAGGTTTTTGTAAAGAACATTTAAATGCAAAATGAAGGCTCTTATGACTCCCAAAATTGGTCGCCCCTTCGATATACCATTGCCAGACCGATATACCAACCTCTCTATATACCCGCCCTTACGTGAGGGAAACTATAGGTACGTGAGAGCAGATGGTACGTGGAACATAGGCGGTACAGAAGGGGAATCACTCTATTTATGACACCTACCATAGAAGACTTATCCTCGCATGCTGGGAATCACCCCAGCTACACTCGGTCAGCTTTCATCGGGATTTACGTCTAGCAACAGTAGCGATCGGGGTTTATGAATGCAAAATTCAAGCCAAGGTGGTGATGAAATCCACCGTTGGTCTTGATCAAGGGCTGGGGTTTTACGACCAGCTCCTTGGTGTTTAAGTTTCCACGTGGTGTGTGGGGTTCCTTTTATTATGCATGGAACAAAATAAACATGCAGCAAAACTTTTCCTAAGCACGCAAAAAGAAACCAGAAAAACAGAAAAACTGAAGACAAAAAATGACAGGAAAAGTGCAGAATTCTTACCTCTTCTCTGCCCGAATCTGTCGGTTCTGAGTTTCTACCCGAAAACCTCATAGGCTGGAATTCATCCTAGGGTGGAATGAATTATAGGACTGTATTCATCATAGGGTGGGGTGAATTCCCATTCGTCCCTGGGTGAGACGAATTACAGCTCTGCATTCGCCCTTTGCTGGAACGAACAACAGTCAGCGTATGAAAACGTGGTACCTGCAAGAAAAAAACCAAGTTTGGATCAGATATCTGATCTTAAAAATAGAGGACAAGGTCCCACCATGATCGCCACTAAAAGCACGAGGATACGGAAGCAAAAAGGAAAGCGAATATGCGAAATGCAAACAAAGAAACCGGACTCAGCGCTAAATCCTAGAAACTTGAAAGTGCATGAAAAGAGGGAAAAGCATGATCGAATCAAAATGAAACAAATGGGAATAAAGAAGACAGCCCTTTTTATTGATATGTTTCAAACTCGGTTACAATGCGCATCCTCCCCTTCCAAGGGCTAGGAGCGTTTAAGCATGAGTTCTTGTTACATCCATGGGCGCCTTTCCTTCTTCCGCGTGCCCACATGTAAAATGGGTGGACCAAAACATCGCCGCCACTTGGAATGATGAGTCTTGACTCCTCGCTGCTCCTCCGATGTCCAAACCCTACGTTCAAAGGAACAAGAAATGGTCAGTAGCACCTACGGATGAAACAAAGCATGCAATCCCCAAGCCTACGATAAGTGAATGAGAAAAATGAATTAAACTAAGATTAAAATAGATCCAAATGCTATGAAAATTTGATAGGGGCATCAAGATACCACCAGGAAGGTTCTGCAAAAATAACAGTCGAGAAATTCCTCACCAATTTGAATTCGCTTCGGGGCGGGACGAATTCACCTACAACAAAATGCCGAAAAGATACTATCCCAATGTCCTACCTAGGAAGCTCCAAAAGACCTACAAACTTGGGATTAGCTAATTGGGGGCATTTTGGGAAGACCCAGATGGTCATATTTTCCCAATTTGGCCTCCATCAATAGGAATTTGATGATGCTACCTGCAGGTTAGTAAAAGCGAACAAAGCTAGAAATATGATCAAAATTGCTCAAAACGAGACGAAATTCAAATGACAACCTATTTAAACATCATAGAATTGAATGCAAAAATGAAAGAAAGCAAATCTGCCATGGAATTCCCATCGCTCCGAAAGGGGCGATTAGGATTGTGGCAGTGTGGGAGGGGGCGCCCATGGGGCAGGCCGCCCGCCGTTTGAGGCCTGATTTCGACACCAATCCACTTGGGATGGGTCCAAAACCTCTTGTGTGGTATTGTCGGAAAATTTGGTGGGATATTGTGGCCAAATGTCGGGTTTTGGGATCAAGATTTATCCTCCCAATAGTCACCCAATGACCTCCCTTCTAAAGGAGATCAAGGATGTGAAAGGCGCAAATCCAAAAGGTGTGAGATGTGTAAATAAAATGACAGCACTTCGTTGCTCTAAAATGCTACTTCTCTCCATATTTTGGGGTGAGGAAACTCACCAATTTATAGACCTGGAGGTCTCTTGAAATGGGCATGCAGAGGCGCCACTTGGCAATCATGCCTTCCCAGGGGGAAGGAGATTCCTCCCTGAATAGGGACTTCATGACTGACCTTACAGATGCCTCTAACGCTTGAAAATGCTCACCCATACTCCCATGCGATGAAGGAAGCGTTGGGTGGTGGACCTGAGCTGCCATTTGTCAAGATTTGACTTTTTGCCCGTCAAACCTGCAATTCGCCCCACCCTAGAGCGAATTCAGAATTCGTCCCTGGGTGGGGCGAATCCCAGTTTGAATTCGTCCCAGGGTGGGACGGATACTGAGCAAAGTGCCTGAATGTGCCAAATTGATCTCTGACCTTTCAAAACTATCTGTGAGAGTGGTTAGGACCATTGTTTGACCTCTAGGGGCTGCCCTTGGGGCTGTGTGTGTCAAAGCGATCAGTGTTTGCAGTCACATAATCGGATTGGTGCTATTTTGGTGTCTACACCTACATACCCTTGCATGGGGAAATTATGTATTACCTTATGGATTTGAAGGTTATTTGCCTACATATCATGGGTATTCAGGGGGTCTTTGAATACTCCCATATATTGGTTGTTTGGTGCTATGAGGTTGTCCACCACCAGCGTCTTGTTGTCTATTAGGTCTTGCACCAAGCCTTTAAACTTCCAACATGCATTAAGGTCATGGCCCTTCTATATGTGGAACCTACAGTACAAGTCTTCCCTGTAGACCTTAGGCTTTGGCGCATTGGGGTCCATGGGTTGAATCTCGGGTAGGTTGATCAAATTTGTTGTTGACAAGCAGTCAAACAGGGAGTCTTTGGACTCTGTGTAAGGTGTGAATTGTTGCCTAGGGTGATGCTATTGATTTTGTTCTTACCTCTGATTTTCTCTATCATAATTGTTAAGAGGCACTACCTGATAGTTAGCCTTTAGGGGTTGTGTTGCTTGTGCAAGCTTAGGGACATTTATAGCAACCTGATTGACCGTAGTGGGTTTTTGTTGCATGGTCTCTGTCTTGGTGTTTTTAGACCACTCTTTCTTCTTTGGCTTGGAAATCTTGCCATCCTGTATCTTGATCTCCTCAATGATTCTAGCTTGCACTAGGGCTTCCTCAAGAGTGGCATATTGCTGTAGCTACAATAGCACGGAGATCGATCTGAAATAACTTTTTGAGAACATTTGGGTCAAATTAGACATGGGAGGGAGGTAGGGCAGCTTTGAAAGCAATGTCCTCCATCGATTCCCATAGTCCACCATGGTTTCTTCCTCATACTTCCTGAGGCTATCTAGGTCACTTACTAACACCTTTTTTTTGGTGTTGAAGGTGAAGCATTCGAGGAACGCATCCACTAGCTGATCCAAGTTACTAATGTTGTGCTTTGGCAATTGAGTGAACCAATCCGAGGTAGGGCCTGCTAACATGGTGATGAATGTTCTTAGTAGCAAAGCATCATTGTCATAAATTCCAAAGCATTATCTTAGGAATCTAGTCACATGCTCTTGGGCATCTTCCTTCCCTCTAAATATTACCAACTGAGGCAGTTTAAAGTGTTCAGGGTAAGGGGGTGCTAGCATAGACGGATGCACATGATGACTACGGAGTTGATGTAAAGTGGGTTTTGGGGGCCTAGAAGTCTTGGTCTCCATAGACTCCAAGCACTCTATCAGTGCTTTATATGCATCAAAATATTTAATATCTTTCTCCTTAGTTTGTTGCTATTACGGGTTACAGGGAACTTGAGGCCTATAGAGGGGTGGCCAAATAGCGCCCCCTCTGCCTTGGTAGGGCATTTCCTCCCACTCTTCTTCTTGCTCATAATCCTCATAAGCTTCTTGAGGAGTTCCCGAGTGAGACCCATGACCATGGGTGGGCACCCACGAAGGGTACCCCTCATTGTTCCTGGGAGTGGCCTCTCGCTCAGGTCTAGGGGGTCTCGAAGGCAACACTTGGTAAGGTCTTGGAGGCCTATCTTGCACTAGGGGGTTATGCCTTTTTGCTTTCTATGTTTGAGGGGTTGGAACCCTCTCAGGCATAGTGTTATGAAATAACTCATCTATTTGGCACCGGATGTGCTCTTTGCTAAGGCGATATAGATGCTCTAGTTGTTGTTGGTCTTGCCTAAGCTACATGATTTACACTTGGCGGGTGGCATGTTTGGTAAATTCCAAGTTAACTTTTTCTATCGTATTATGTTTAGGAAGCCTAGATGCCTCTCCTATATTTCTATCTCAGTCATGGTGATCCGATATCCCTATGGGTTGCTTTCCTCTTTTGAGGTTAGCAGCATTCACCCAAGGTTCTAGTCTTAGTGGGTGATCCTGATACATAGCAAGTGCAGGGGTGCATTACTCTCGTTTTGTGTATTTCTCTTGAGGAATGTAGTGTTCTTCCTTGTACTCCCTTTTGTATGTGTGAAAGGGGCGGGCAAAATTGGTTTGCCCTGTCTAAAGAGCCTTGTGCTCTAGATTTGGGCTAGTGTTTTTTATAGTAATAAGGGGTAAAGGAGGGATGACAAAATCATGTGGCCCCTCTTTATGGATCCTATGTTTCTCTAGCACTTCCTCATGCAGTGGCCACTCATAACGAGTTCCTAAGGGAGCCCTCTCGTCTATGTTGAATACCACGTGTATGGATTCCTTCTGAAAGGGTCTATGTTGAGTGGGAGTGCCCCTCAAAGGGGTGCCTTCGTAGTCCCATTATGTAATGGCATGATGTGGACTATCTTGGGGATCAAGCCACTAAGGCGGTATGACCAATTCCTCAAGACTATATTGGAGGTGACTTGTCCCCCTTTGTACACTTTTTGTAGCTCCTGATTGTGATTGGGATCGACTATGGGTGTACACCATGTTGATGTTTAACTAAATATGTGTACATTTTTATATTCCTTAGGATTTCTTATGCTGCACTAAATAAAAGGGAAACACACAATCAAAGCAATGATTACCTTGTTTATGGATTAAAAGTGTGCCCTAAATATAGTTTAGTGTGTTTTGATGTTTGTTTTGAAAACCTTGTAATGAAATTTTTGAATATGCAATATGAGGGCTCTTATATCTCCCAAAAATGGTCATCCCTTCAATATACCACTGCTCAGCTATTATACCGAACCTCTCTATATACCCGACCTTACATGAGGGATACTATAGGTACGTGAGAGTAGAAAAGTACGTGGAACATAGGCGGTACAAAAGGGGAATCAATCTGTTTATGACACCTACAATAGAAGACTTATCCTCATATGCTGGGAATCACCCTAGCTACACTTGGTTAGCTTTCATCAGGATTTATGTCTAGCAATAGTCACGATCGGGGTTATGTATGCAATATTTCAAACCAAGGTGGTGATGAAATCCACCATTGGTCTTGATCAAGGGTTGGGGTTTTATGACCAACTCCTTGGTTTTCATATTATCTTGTGATGTGTGAGGTTCTTTTTATTTTGCATAAATGAAGAAAAAAGGCATTAAAACTCTCCTATGCAAGAAAATAACCAAAAAATAGAAAACATAAAGCTAAAAATGATAGAAGGTGTTAAGGACCCCTACCTCTTCTCTACCCAAATCGGATGCCTCTGAATTTCTACCTTGAAATTGCATAGAGAGCTATTCATCCCAGGGTGAGATGAATAACATATCTTTATTTGTCCCATGGTAAGATGAATTCCTATTCACCTTAGGGTGGCACGAATTCCAAATCTATATTTGTTATAGGATGGAACGAGCAGTAGTCCAGTGCTTGAAATATTGATACCTGTAAGAAAAAACACACAACTTTTGATCAAAAATTTAATATTAAAATCAAGGTACAAAGGTCCCACTGTGATCACCACTAAAATCATGAGGATATGAAAACAAAAATAGAAATGCCAAGTGCGATGTATGCAAAAGCAAAACGTAACGCTAAGTCCTATGAACTGAAACACATGAAAGGAGAGAAACGTAAACCAATTGAAACAAGATAGAAATAAAATGTTGAATACATCCCTTTTTATTAATTTTCTTTAAAATTGTGTTACAATATGCCTCCTCCCTTTTGGGGACTAGGGGCATTAAGTAGAGCTCTATTACACCATGGATTGATACTCTTTCTTCCGCGTGACCACATGAAAAATGGGTGGACCAAACATCGCCACCACTTGTGTGAATATGTCTTTGATTCCTTTTTGCTCCTCTGGTGTCGATATACTATGTTAAGAGAAACAGAAAAGGATTAGTAGCACCTACGGATGGAGAGAAACATGCGATCCCCAAGTCCAACGGTTAGTGTATGCATAAAATGATTAAAATGATAACTAAAACATATAAGAATGAGTTGAAACTTTGAAAGAAGCAATAAAATATTACTAGGAATCCACTACAAAAGTAACAGTCCAGAAATCTTACACAAATTTCTAATCTCTCCGTGGTGGGACGATTAGGACTGTCATAACCTGTCCGAAATCCACCTCTCAATTTTTTTGTTCCAAGGACTCCAAATCATCTACAAAGTTAGGGTTAGGTAAAATGGGGTATTTTGGGACAACCCAGATGGTCAGATTTTTCCAATTTGGCGTCTATCACCCAAAATATGATGATGCTATTTGCATGTTAGTAAAAGCGGGAAATAACAAAAGCATGATCAAAACTTGTCCAAAACCTCTTATGGGGTTGTGTCGACGAATTTGGTAGGATATTATGGCCAAATGTTCAGGTTTGGGTCTTGATTGTGCTTTCGATAATCACCTAATAACATCCATTCCAAGAGAGAGATCAAGGATGTAAAAGCACAAACGATTGGTGAGTATATAATTTGGCAACACTTCGTTGCCTCAAAATCTCCTCTTTGTTCTCATTTTTAGGTGATAATACTCACAAATTTATATACCTATGGTCTCCCTCTTTTAATGTGCATGCGAGGGAACCACTTGAGTTGCTTGTCCTATTTTGAGAGAAAAGATTATTTCTTGATTTGGAGTCTCCTTGTATGAGTCCTCCAAAAAATCAATGCATGCATGACTGAAGTATCTCTCTCTGATTTGAAGTCGTTCCTCACAATTGCATGTCCTAAAGTTACAGTTAAGTAGTGGACCTGTCGAGGTTTTAATTTTTTCCAATCAAACCTGCTATTCGCCCCACCTTAGAGTGAATACTGCTAATCGTCCCAGGGTGGGATGAATACCAGTTTGTAATCATCCCAAGGTGGGACGAGTAGGGAGCAAAGTACTAAAAATGTGCCAAATTGATCTATGACCTTACAAACTACTGTGGGAGTGGTTAGGACCACTGTTTAACCTCTAAGGGCTTCCCTAGGGGCTATGTGTGTCAATGCAATTAGCGTTTGTAACCACATAATTGGATTGGTGCTGTTTTGGTGTCTACACCCCTCAAAGTTAGTATTTACAACTCAAACCTAGGTTTAAGTCAATAAAATTTATGTTGTTTCTGTCTCTATTACAACTGAAACCTAGCTTTAAGTGAAGTAAATTTATGTTGTTTCTATCTCTATTCCCTCCCTTTTTCTTTTGCTCTACTGCAAGTTGCAACCGACACCACATAGGCCCTACCTCCGTGGGATATCTCTTTTATTTTGAATTTCTATGGGCTCCATACCTTTTTCATATTGCATCACAGATAGCACAGTTGGATAAGAGCAATTCTCTTGTTCTGTGGTTGCAAATGATTGAACTCTTTTTCTTTGCAATTTCGTGGCCTTATTTCATCAGCACAAGAGTCATCCTGGAAACTTATGTCATCTGTGACCCTTTTAGATCAATATGTATGTATCACTATTGCATTATTTTTCTTCCTTATTACAATCTATTATATAGTTGTATTATAACAATTTGAAAGTTTGGTATTGTTATATCATCACTACCTATTTTTTAGTTGTATTATAAAAATTTGAAACAATGAATTTTTATAACAATAAAATATTTTCTTCTTATTTTTTTTTTGTAAGATCCTCTTTTGGTGCTTAATAAGCGCTTGCATTAGGCTGATAACCTTTTGCAAGATCAGGTGTAAGTCCAGGCCACTGAACTAGGAGAAATACTTGTGCCAACATTTGCCTTAAAACTCATTGTGAGAAGTACCCTAGGATTTTTTTAAATTTATATTTATTTTTAATATTATTATTATATTATTTAATATTAAGTATTTATTGTATTATGAAATTAATTATTTTTAAAAAAAATTTATGTGGGATTGATATGGACCCCAATTGTATTATCTTATAACAACATAGTAATATTAGAACTTGGTTGTTATACATGTATCTATTAAAACCTTCATCCTACCATCCTATTAATTTATGTATTGTCTACTATTTAGTTATATGCTTGTATTTCAGAATTAAAACATTCAACAAGAGCGATGCAAAACACTATATCGTATTTTATACTTATTTCATAAAAATAATTTCTACAAATATTATATTTATTACAATTCCTTGAACACCTAGAGACTTGGAGATATGTTTAAACAATATAAACATAATAAGAACAAGAAAAAATAATGGAATATAATAGTCAATTGCAAAAGGTAAAACAAACTAGCTCTTCATAGCCCTTACTATAAAAAAACACTATACAAGAATAAAAAACCAAAGGCAAATACTAGATAAATATCCTTGAATACCTCTTCCTTTACAATTTTAATATGTATTTCTACAATTCCATTGACTACATGGCCAACAATAACATGTAAGCTAGCCATGCACACCAATATTGATGGTTTAAAAATACTCATTGATTCCTTTATTTCTTCCTCCGATTTGATCTTAAAATTTTGGTTAGAATCCACTTCCTCAGATTGTTCTTTAGCATCTTCCTCAAAAGATTTTTTTGTAGCTTCTCCCTCTACTTTCCATAGGTTAGCAAATAATGACACCACTAATTCTTGAATATGTTCATTTTCAAGGATTCTCATTTTCCTGATCTTATTTTCTAGTTCTTTAAGATCTATCAAACAATTCTTTGTAATGACTTTCTTAATCAACTGCAAAATCAAAACAACTAATATTTTTAAAATTTTAGAACATGATAATTTCAAAGAGAAGACACTGACCATAAATCAATGATATAGAAATCGAAGTACATGATCCTATCCAAGATGATAGTAATATATGCTTTGGTTGAGATATATTTTCTTATGGGAAAAGTCTACTTTGCATGGTAGAAGCAAAACATAGGAAACAATTTAGCAATAACAAGACATAAAATGGCCAGTTCACATAAAATTTGAAATAATATCTCTTCCAATATTAGTTATCATATACTAATCCCATAT
This sequence comes from Wollemia nobilis, assembly GCA_028583015.1. Classification (NCBI taxonomy): domain Eukaryota; kingdom Viridiplantae; phylum Streptophyta; class Pinopsida; order Araucariales; family Araucariaceae; genus Wollemia; species Wollemia nobilis. The sequence goes on from JAQPPZ010002531.1 coordinate 66,258, forward strand.
TGTTAGTGATCTTCAAAAAATCTAATTTTCTTTTTTTCCACAAGATCTAACATCATACAGGTAAACTTCTCTCTTTTTGTTCTTTTCATATAATAGTCATATGAACATTTTTTGTAACAATTTTAATAAAGTAAATATTTCTCAATATGTATGGATAGGCATTACAAAGTATTGTTACTATCATACAAGAGACGATTTCTCAACAAAGCCTAACACAACAACCAAGGACTTGCACTTCAATGGTTAATTCTATATTGGTAAAACTTTTGGTTCATGAAGTGCCCCATTAGAATTTTGATTCACAATTGTTATCTATGTGGGTCTTCTTCCATAGTATCACAATATTTTGGGGCATCACATGGTAATTTGCTTATCTCAAGTATAAATTGGACTTTGCACCATGTAGATAATAAAAAATTTACTCCATTATTATTATTAATGTGCAATTTCTACTCACACATCCAACACATGGAAGGATGATATACATAGAGTAAAATCCATAAAAGAGATAGACCACATGGAAAGTAAATAAACTAAAATTAAAATTACATCACCAAAACAACCATCATAAGATAGAAGCATGGAATTTGTATGTGTCACACAACAAGCTAATAGCTTATGATTAAGATACAAATATTTAAGACAACCACCCCCAATAGAAAATTTGGACAAATGTCACTAAGAATAATTCATACTAGAGAAATGGATATTTCTTATAGAAGCCTAACATGAAAACCTAAGGACTTCCACCCCATTGCTTACTTCCAATTGGTAAAACTTTGGTGTTTAGAATTCTCATAAATCTACATTAACCAGCAATTGTTATAAATGTCAATTTGATATCCATTATACTAAAGAAAAGGAGTCAAAATTTTTTCAATTAATTAAAGTTTCATACCAATAAATTATATTGTTTTTTGAAGGCTATGCAAAATAGGGCAAATAATTTGAAATGACCACAACCCACCCCAAATATTTAAGCATTGAATTAAATCTATAGAAATTATTCTTAGTACGATATATTATGCAAAATTCAAAGGGTCAATCTAGCCCAAAATCTATTCTCATAAATTTTTTATGCTTACCTAAAAATTAACATAGAACTATGGGAAGCCACCATCCACATGTACCTTGCATGATTTAAAGAAAATTAAAATTATAAACAAACATGTTTTCTCTAGACCCTAGAAGATCAACAATACTTTATAAAGTTATTTCGGATTCACAAATAAATCATATTGTTATTCAATCACAAGAGCGTCATGGGCATTAAAAAATTTTCTAAAAGGAAACTCTATTACGATTATTCTATAGTTCAAAAATCTCACCTTCATGCTCCTCAAACATAAAAAACATGGTTGGTTCATACATGTACCTTGCATGATTTAAAGAAAATTAAAATTATAAACAAACATGTTTTCTCTAGACCCTAGAAGATCAAAAATACTTTATAAAGTTATTTCGGATTCACAAATAAATCATATTGTTATTCAATCACAAGAGCGTCATGGGCATTAAAAAATTTTCTAAAAGGAAACTCCATTATGATTATTCTATAGTTCAAAAATCTCACCTTCATGCTCCTCAAACATAAAAAACATGGTTGGTTCATATCTGCTTCCATGCAATACTACCAATTTCCCATGGAAGATCAACAATAGATTACAAAGTTATCTAAATTTCACAAGTAACAACATATTTTTGTTGGATCACAATAATGTCATACATATTAAAAAATTTATTGAAATAAATCTCCATCATGATCCTTCTATAGCTCACCAATCTAACCTTCATGATCTTCAAACATAAAAAAATATGGTTGAATCATATTTACTTCTTGAAAGCATGAGATTTCGGAAATAAGAAATATTCAGATGCAATGAAAACAGAATTAACTCGATGCATGAAATGAGAGAACGTAACCAAATTGAGACAAAATATACAGAGAAAGTAGGAGCACAGCCCTTTATATATTAATTACAACTCGGTTACAATACATCTCCTCGGTTACATATGCTCATTTACAATCATGACTAATAATCTTCTTTTCGCATGCCCACATGCAAAGTGGGCGGGCCAACGTATTGCCGCCGCTGGTGTTAATGAGTCTTCGCTTGCTGCTGCTTATCCTGCATTCACAGAAACAATAAACTATTTAGTAGCACCTGCATTTACAGAAACAATAAATTGTTTCAATATATTCGAACATAGCAAATATTATAAAACGTAAACTATTTTACATATATATTCGACAACAATATGTGTTATACAACGTAAACTGTTGTTTCAATGTTTTCGAAAATAGTAAACTATTTTAACCATATATTCAACAACAACATATATTATAAAACCTAAACTATTGTTTCAATGTTTTCGAAAACAGCAAATATTATAAAGACGTAAACTGTTTTAACCATATATTCAACAACAACATATATTATAAAACATAAACTATTTTAACATATATTCGAAAATAGCATATACTAGATTAACGAAGAACGTGCGTGGGGTGCCCAAGCGGGCCGCCCCGTTCAAATTCGACTTTGACGCCAATCCACTAGGAATTGGCCCAAAATCCAAAATAATGTGTTGTCGGCAAATTGGTAGTTCACAATGGTCGAATGTCTGGTCTGAAGGTCAGATTTATGCTTCTGGAAAGCCACCGATAACCTCCCTCGTGAAGGAGATTACAGGTGCAGAAGACTAAAATCCAAGGGAATATGATCGGGTCTGGGTTTAACAGCACTTCGTTCTGTTCTGAAAATGCTTGTCCACCTCCCTGTGAGCGGGAAAGTTCACGGTTTTATAGACCCACGGGGTCTCTTCAAAGGGGTATGCAGTGGCGCCACGTGGCGGTCATGCCTGCCTAGGAGGTAGGAAAGTCCTCCGTGACTTGGGCTTCCATGACTACCCCTACGACAGTCTCCCAGTGGCCAACCTACCCACCTACGCGCGCATGCAAGGCAAGAGCCATAAATGGCTGTCTTCGGCTGCCACTTGTTGAATGTCTATGTTAAGTTGTTTTAATGTTGTCTCTGATTGCCTTGGTGTCTGCCTCTGAATGCTTTGGTGTCAGTATATGACTGCTTTTATGGTGCCTCTGATCGATTTAATGCCTGCCCTTGAATGGTAGATGTCCGCCTTAATGTCTGCTGAAGTCTGCCTTTGACTGTTGGAATGTCGCCTTGACGCAACTGCCGAAGTGTCGCGATATCGCGACGTCGCGATATCGTGACACTTCGGCCAAGGCCCGCAGTGTCGAAATCGCGACACTTCGCCAAGGCAGGCCTTGCAGTGTCTGAAATCGTGACACTTCGGCCAAGGCAAGGCCTTGGCCCGAAGTGTCACGAAATCGTGACACTTCGGCCAAGGCAAAGCCATAGAAGTGTCGCGATATCGCGACACTTCGCGAAGCATAGCTTTTGGCGTCGAAGTGTCGTGATATCGCGACACTTCGCAAAGCAAAGCTTTGATGAAGGTTTGTTTGATTAAGGCTTGTTTTGACTTTTTTTTGGCGCCGAAGTGTCGCGATATCGTGACACTTCGGGCAAAGCTTTGCTTTGGGCGCCGAAGTGTCACGACGTCGCGATATCGCGACGTCGCGATATCGTGACACTTCGGCCGAGGCCCACTTTTGATTTGCTTTAATGGAGGCTTGCTTTGACTAAGGCTTGGCTTGATGAAGGTTTGTTTGATGAAGGCTTGTTTGATGAAGGCTTGTTTTGACTTTGTTTTAATGAAGGCTTGTTAAAATGACCATCTTTATTCCGTTTACTTTTCGACCTTCTAAACTGCAATGTGAGTGGCTAGGACCACTGTTTGACCTCTGAGGGCTGCCCTGAAAGCTGTGTATGTCAATGCGATCAGTGTTTGTAGTCACTTAATCGGATTGGTGCTGTTTTGGTGTCTACAGATGCCCCTTTTTGGGAAGCGCTGCGGGTGACGCAGTGCTGAGCAAAAATAGATGACCAAAGCACTAATGATTAGGGTTTCTTGGTAACCTAACCAAATTTTGATGCCCCAAGTATGGAAAGGGCATGCATTCTTGAATCCTTGCTTCTGACGAGCTAAGGAATTTGATTTCAAGTGTTAACCTATTTTGGTGAGGTGTGACTTGAGCTTGGACATTGATCAGTCATGATTAGGCAAAGGGCGTAACCTTTTGTCCACAGGGGGAACCTTGTGTTCATGCTTCGGGAATGCCAAGTGTTTGATCAATTTAATGATTGCTTGTTTACTGCCCCAAGCAGGAGCGTGATTGTCTTTGTCAATGATTCTTTGAATGCATGCCATTGCCCTGATTGGGTGTGTGTTTGTTGATTGGTGACTAAGTGTGACTACCCCCTCAAGCGACGAATCGATGAGGGAATGACCTTCGTGAGAAAAGCGACGAGTCGCTTGACCCAAGATGACTTAGGTTAGGGTGCCTTTAGATGTTTTACCGTTTAAGCACGTGCAATTTCCCGACATTTGGACCTATTTTTGGTGGGTGCTAACCCTTTTGGTGATGCCATAATGGGGTGAAATCATCAAAAACCCGTCTTCCCGTGGAGCGGTCCGGCTATGGTAGCCTTCTTGGGGAAGTGGGAGAGTGACAATTTGAGCCCCGACATCGATTTTTTATGCCAAGAGGTTAAGTGCAAGAGCACTTGTGTCCAACAACTTATTGCTATGTTTTTGTGTTGCATTTTTGTGATGTTTTTGTTGTTTTGATTTTCTTTCTTTGTGTATATGTCATGATATTATGGTATGCATAATGATTGATGTTGATGGATGCATGCTATTTTATATTGATGGATGCATATGGTATGATAAATGTGATTGTTGTATGTTGATTTATTTTGATGGATGCATATGTTGTGATGAATGCAAATGTATGTGATTTGTAGAAATGAAATGGATGGATGGACTTTGTGGTGTTTGGCTATGGCACCATAGACTGTTTAGAACTCTATTATTTTGTTTTTTAGGCGATTGCTTTGATGCATGACTTTGTATGTATACATGTGGTTTTTTTTTTTTTTGTATTTTTTGATGGTATTGTAAGGATGAAAAGTAGCGCAGTTGGTTTAGAAATGTAGCCAAGGTTTTCTGAGACTCAGACGGTTTTAACTTACTAGCCATGACTGTACTTTATCTTACAAGACTTTTGAACAAGGTATGAATCGGACTTGTTTTTGACCAAGTTATTTCACATCCCTGTGTGTGCAATTGAGTTCATTTATGTGGTATTTGTCAAGATACCGCCAGTGCCAGATGGGCTTTCAACCGAACCTGTACTGAGGATCACCTAATTAGCTCCACTAACTCCTTTGTTGTATTTGGTTAGATTAATCTGCGGTGTTATCCAGGATACCATAAGCTAGCTCATCCACATGCAAATATTGATCTCGTACACAAGTTAATGTGACAGATATATCGTCATGCGAGAAGTTTACCGCCAATGACCGATAGGCTATCAACCAAACCGGTACTTGAGGCTTGCCTCATGACCTGTTAGAATGCTTGAGAGTTCCAGGGATTCAAGTTCAACTCCCTTCTTTTCTTCAATTGTATTGGGATACTTGCTCGTTTGTAGTGATAAGATCACTATTTATTTTGATTTGTTTTTCTTTTGAGCAAGGGATTGGGGAAATGGAGTGACGATAATCACTATTGTTTGTGCCTTTTGATGTGTGCACTGTAGGATGTCAAATTTTGATGTTTTGACTTTTTGCAAATTTTTGATGTTTTGCAACTGTTGAGAACTAGGGATTCTTAGGGAATTGGGTAGGGAGGATGCTTGTCCTTTTGCCAACTCTCAGCATTCTTGGGGTCATTCGCACGGGGGGATGAGCAAGATAACCGTTTCGCTTATGGTGACCTGGATTATTGTGCAGGTTTCATCTTTCGTTCACACAACTTGGGAATTTTTATGTGTTTTAATTTGTGTTGGGATGTTACGTAACAAGGTGTATTTCAAGTGTAACTCTACCTTCGTAAAATCTGTTTGACTTGATACATTACATGGCTAAAGAGCAAAATGATGACTGAATCACGAAAACTCTTGATACATTAAAAGACCACTGACTCTAGTGTGGTAAAAACAATGCATGGTGTTTTTGTTGTTTTTGTAAAATGGAACAAGTGTGGAACAAGATGGACTAGCAGAGCAATTACGACCTATGGTGCCTTTGACCTGTACGACCACAAATATGCGATGTATGGATGCAATGCTTTAATGCATCTATGTATTTTTGTATTTTTGATGGATTGATTTTTGTGAATATGAAGATGAAGTGCGAGAAGAACTCTCTATTGATGAATTTGAGTATGCCTAGAAATGAGATGCAAAATTTTGTTGTTTTTGATGATTTTTGTTGTTTTTGAATTTTCTTGATTTTTGACCAAGCGATTGTGGAAATCCTTGGAGCATTTTGGGATTGACCAAGCGATTGCAAGAATCCTTGGAGCCTTTTGGGATTGACCAAGCGATTGCAAGAATCCTTGGAGCCTTTTGGGATTGACCAAGCGATTGCAAGAATCCTTGGAGCATTTTGGGATTGACCAAGCGATTTGCATAGAATCCTTGGAGCCTTTTGGGATTGACCAAGCGATTTCAATGAATCCTTGGAGCCTTTTGGGATTGACCAAGCGATTGCAAGAATCCTTGGAGCCTTTTTGGGATTTGGCTCTCTTAGATATGAAATGGTCGCAAATGACTGATATTCAAGGGTTCTTTTTCCTTGATACCGTCAAGAGAAGCTAGCCGGTATGTCCCGGGTCCTATTTTGCTATCAATGACATATGGACCTAACCAATTTGCCGCAAACTTGTCCCTTAGGTGGGGTGGCAAACTGGAATTTTGTTGGTTTTCCTTCAAAACCAAATCACCAACCCGAAAGTCTCTGAGGTGAACTTTCATGTTGTAAGCTTTCTTAAGTCGCTCTTGATAAATACGTAAATGCTCGAGAGCATTAACGCGTCGTTCGTCAAGCAACGTAAGCTGGTCTAACCGGGCCTGCCACGCAGAGTCATCATCGATGAACTCCTGCATTGATATGCGCAAGGAAGGAATCTCCAACTCTAGAGGCATGACTGCCTCGGAGCCATACACAAGCGAAAATGGAGTGGCCCCGGTGGGTGTCCGAATGCTAGTGCGATAGGCCCATAGGGCAAGTGGGATTTGAATGTGCCAATCCTTATGACTGGTCTGCGATAGTCTTTTTAAGGATGGCAATTAGCATTTTGTTTGACACTTTTGCTTGCCCATTCGCCTGCGGATAATAGGGTGTTGAAAAGCTGTGTTGAATCTTGTACTTTGTGGTCAAAGCACGCACGTCTTTGTTCTTGAAAGGCGTCCCATTATCCGAGACTATTTTGGATGGAATACCAAAATGACATATGATGTTATGCAAAATGAACTCCACAATGCGGGGTCCTGTCGTAGAGGTAAGCGGAATTGCTTCCACCCACTTGGTAAAATACTCTGTGGCCGTTATGATAAACGTGTGATGGCCTGACGACGCAGGGGAGATCTTTCCAATTAGATCGAAGCCCCACTACGAGAATGGCCAAGCAGATCGGACTGTCTCGCAAGGCCTGAGAAGGTACGTGCATCAAATTGGCATGATGTTGACACTTCACGCACTTCTTGACATAGGTGCAACAATCTCGCTCTAAAGATGGCCAATAATAGCCCATGCGAAGAATGCGCTTTGCAATGGCCATACCACTAAAGTGGCCACCACATGTACCATCGTGCGCTTGGGCGACTGCCCAAGTGGACTCTTGCTGGTCCAAGCAACGAAGGAGGATTCCTTCATAGCTGCGACGATACAAAATGTCTCCTATCAAGACATACTTAGCCGCTTTCTGCTTGAGTGCTCGTTTTGCGGCATGAGTCAATCCAAGTGGGAGATTACCTAACTTGAGGTAGTCTCTGATGGGTAAATACCAGTCCTGTTGATCAAAAACCTCGACAGTATGAACAACCAATCCCTCTTGAAGTTCATCCCTAGCAAACGCTGAATGGGATAGAACCTGTAAGAATAGCGTTGTGTTGCTATTAATGGGAGTAGGGGAGAACAAGGACCCCCAATTGGCATGTTTCAGACGATCTCGGATTCGAGAGAACTTATCCGAGGATGGTTCAATCTGGATCATGTGGATTCCTGGCGTCAAGTCTGAACTTGCATGCTCCATCGCGGATTGCGATAAGGTTTTGACTTGAATGGTTGTCATATCACCGGAAAGGTCTTGCGGAATTAGTGACCCCAAGGAGGCCATTGTGTCCGCAAAATGATTCGATGATCGAGGGAGTGCCTCGATGTCATACCACTCAAGTTTTGCCAGGAATTTGTCCACGAGGGCTTTATAAGCCTGCAGGACTGGGCATTTGCATTGATATACCCCTTTGACTTGATTGACTATTAACAACGAATCACCAAAGATATTCAGTCATTTGATGTTCATGGCGATTGTTGTCTGAAGACCTAGGAGCAAGGCTTCATACTCTGCATTGTTGTTGGTGCATGGGAAGTTTAATTTAAATGACAGGGGCATTGGAGCACCCTACGGTGTGAAGAATACAATTCCCGTGCCACCACCTTGCTCACATTTAGAACCATCGAAGAATAGGGTTATGTCGGCTCGTGACTCAGGCTCATCAGAATCTGGCGATTCTGAGACATGGAAGACCCCATCATCGGGTAGTTCTATGACCAGAGGCTGATCGTCTTCAAGAGGAGCCTCTGCTAGTTGATCGGCTATGACTTGTCCTTTGATAGATTTTTGTCCAATAAACTCTATGTCAAATTCCGTCAACAACATGATCCATTTCGCCGTGCGACTACTATGATAAGTACGACTCATCATGTATCGCAATGGATTCTCCTTAGACACAACATACGTAGTGTTGCTCAGCATGTAGTGGCGTAGCTTTTTGGTAGCAAACACCACTCGCCAAGCAGAGTTTCTCAACGTATGCATAGTTAAGTTCATAACTGACCAGGGTGCGGCTAAGATAGTAAGTAGCCTGTTCCTTGTGAAGTTCATTCTTCTGGGCTAGCATGGCGCCCAGTGCCACCTCAATAGCTGAGATGTATAAGTAGAACGGCACTCCTGGTCTAGGTGGTGCCAATACTGGTGGCGAAACCAGGTATTGTTTGATCTCGTCAAAGGCTGACTGGCACTCGTCATCCCAATGAAATGTAACCCCTTTGTGCAATAATTTGTTCATGGGTCGGCACTTGTCAGATAATTGCGCTATGAAGCGTTTAATCGACGCGACCTTTCCCTGCAGACTTCTGAGCTGCTTGATTGTAGTTGGGGGAACCATTTCAAGGATTGCCTTGACTTTCTTTGGGTCCACCTCGATGCCTCGCTTTGAGACTATGAAACCCAAGAGTTTTCCAGATGTGACGCCAAAGACGCACTTCTTGGGGTTTAGTCTAACTTTATGCTCCATGAGGCGATCGAGGATCTTGCTTAAGTCATCGATATGATTTGAGCGCAAGAGAGACTTGGCTAACAAATCATCCATGTAATCTTCCAAAGTTTTGTGCATGTAATCGTGGAAGATATATGTCATGGCACGTTGGTAGGTAGCGCCAGCATTTTTAAGGCCAAAAGGCATGACCTTATAACAAAATGTCCCCCAAGGCGTTGTGAACGCCATTTTTAGTTGGTCTTCAGGATTGATACGAATTTGATTGTATCCCGAGAAACCATCCATTAGGGAGAGCATTTCGTGACCTGTTGTAGCGTCTACCAATGCGTCGATGCTCGGCAAGGGGAAATCATCCTTAGGACTCGCTTTGTTTAGATCTCAAAAATCGGTGCATATGCGAATCCTCCCGTCGGGCTTCTTGACGGGAACCATGTTGGACAACCATGGCGGATAATCCATGCAGATGACAAACTGTGCATCCAACAGCTTTTGCAATTCATCTTTGACCATTAAGGCCACTGTTGGGTGCATCTTACGTAGTTTTTGCTTTACAAGCTTGATTGTCGGATCAAGCGTTAAATTATGCGTGACTAGCTGCGGGTCTAGTCCTGGCATATCTTTGTACGACCATGCAAAAACCTCCTTCTTCTCTTTGAGAAGGGCAATGTAGTCGGCTTGCTCTTCGGGGGAAAGACTTACCCCCAGCTTGAGAATCTGTGGATTCATTGGATCTGTGCTGATATCTACATCAGTCGTCTCCTCGACTGACATGTGGGATCCGTCCTCCAACTGATGTGGAGTCGGGATCAAATGGATATCATTAGCTGAATTTAGATCTGCATTGGGAACCTCGGGTTCCTCTTCAGCCTAAAAAATATCCTGAGTTGTCCCTGGGGTAAAATGATGCATTTCACCGAAAGGCCAATACTCTGATGGTGATAAAGGTGAATTGACGCGATCCCAGTCGATGGCATCTATGTCTAGATGCAATGACCATGTCTGGATCGGCCGGATTGCGGATGGGTGCGGTCAAATCAATGGAGATCATGTGGATGGAATGAATTTGGTCTCCATTACCGTGGGTGTGATAACTTGATTCTTCTAGATGCTCCCTATACTCTGGATCTGGCTCTAGGGGAACGGGCACGAACGGATCGGCCCTATGTGCTGAAAGGAGGACAGGGTCTTCCCTCGGCACTGTTGTCATGATAGGGTCTCGGGGTGGACGGTGCTCATCGTGAATTTGGAGCCATGGATCCAACACTTGGTCCCACCTCGCTGGGTCTACCCACCATTCATGCCCTAACCTTATGCCCATTTGTCCCATTAGATCTTCATGAGTTAAAGGGCGGTAATGTCGTCGCGCATGTCTGAGATAGTCCATCTCAGTCTCATCTTCCGAATCACTTTCGGAGACCCAAAAATGTTCATTCTCTTCAACAACCATTGCTTGCGACATTGAGGGTTCTCCTTGTTCTAGGAAGTTAATCTGGTCCCATTGCGGTTGTTCCACTCTTGGTGGAGGGACCTGATTCTCTTGACACTGTATTGACTCAACTGGAACCTCTAAGGGGAACAACTTCAGAAAGATGTCCGAAAGCCGTTGATGTTCTCTTTGAGGATTAATGTCCGAACTTTCACCTCTCTCTAGCAAAGGAGAGGGATTACTGCTATTTCCAAGGGTGTTTGTTGACCATGGGAGGTAGTCTCCCAATGTATATTCTGTATTCGGGTTGGCATAAAGATCTGGTGCCAATCCCCCCTTGTTGCCTATTTCTAGGCCTTGCATATTTTTGACCAAGATGTCTAAGGGCAGGGGGTGGTTGAACCCTACTCCTGACTTATCATATGGCATCCGATATCTTGGTTGGCAAAGGACCCGCATCCCTTGCTCATATCTTGCCTAGCCCGTATCCATGCCAATTGCATTGGCCGAGATATTTTAGGGCAAAGTCCGGGTTTGACAGATAGTTGATGTTTTCAACGAAAGGCTCGTTGTCTGCTTCCTTTTGTTTGCATGGTTCAAGACCATGATCAAGGCCCCCATACACAAAATTTGTCCGGTTGGGTGGGTGACCTAGAGGAACAACTGTTCCTATGGGAAGGCGAGGTCTCCCCATATCTTGTACTGACTCTAATGCGGGCGTTGCCACAACATTCTGCACTAAATACTCCCCCAGGCCCGTGCTGGCCATTTCAACAGTGATTGTTGATGCTTGGGAGGGAGGGAACGGGAGTCCTTCCTGAGTCCATTCCATGTTTGGTGGTTTAGGAATCTCAGCTTCCGTAGTGCTAGGTGTTTCCTCTGTTGATACCGTTGATATTGTGGGCAAACCCTCTTCTAGGGGCTGAGCCTCTTCCATGATCTGTTTTCCCTTGTCCTTTTGTTTAGCCATGACAGGTGGCATTGGTAATGAAGGAGCAGATGATGAGGATTCACCTGGCTGGGATTTTGGTGATTTGGTCACCAGTGGTGCTTGCGGTATTGGACCCTGTTTAGATGGATTTAACTGGAAATCCAAATGCGTTGAAGGGAGGGTCGATTGAGGCATTAATTGTACCGCATTGCAATACTTGAAGGGTTCTAAGTCCATTGGGACTACATGTATTTCTCCTTCAAAAGCATACTTTAAGCACTGGTGAGCGATGGAAGGGACACACTTCATGTCCCGAATCCAAGGCCGCCCTAGCAGTATATTGTAAGCCATCTCGCCTTCCAACACATGGCACAATGTTGGTATTGTCTTTTGTCCTACCTGGATAGGTAGAACAACTGTGTCGACTATCGAGCATATTGCATCATTGAAAGCTCGCAGTGTGTACGTGGAGGCTGTGATATGAGAGGCTGGCAGCTTTAAATGTTTTAGTGCTACAGTGGTAATGATGTTACTGGACGAGCCAGTATCTACCAGCACTCTCTTGTACGGGATCCCGTTGACCCATGCGATAACGTGCAGGGGTGGATCTGCCGTGTCATTCGATATTGCTTTGACTTCATCCTCTCTGAAGGTGATGACCGGCTCCGTACATCGTTTCACATGTCCCACGAAGTTGTTGAAAGAATTTGCTTCGTGAGGTCTGTAATTCGATGGCTTTTAATATTTCCATAAGAGCTTCTCTATGAGGTGTTGACTGTTGAATAAGCTCGTAAATGGAAAGCCTAGCCGATGTGGTCCGCAAACTCTGCGTGAGTTTGGTCCGTATCGTGACCTCGGGTCTAGGCGGAGGTACTTGCATAGGGCATTGTTGAGGCTGCGACGTCGTTGGAACTTCCCTCGTAGCTACCTCGGGGGCAAGCTGCTGGGTACTTTTTGTTCCTTGTCACTATGCTAATCATTCCCACAAATCCTTGCATGGGAAGATTCTGTCGCACCTCGTTAATCCGGAGAGGTTTTGCCTGTGCCTCGTGGGCAGGCAAAGGGTCCTTGAATACCCCCATTTGTTGATTGTTTGGCGCTATGGGGTTGTCCACGGCCAATGTTTTATTGTCGATTAAATCTTGGATTAATCCTTTGAATTTCTAGCATCCATTTAAATCATGTCCCCTTCTCCTATGGAATCTACAATACAATTCCTCTCTGTATCCCTTAGGCTTGGGAGCGTTAGGGTCTACAGTTTGGATCTCTGGAAGGGTAACTAAATTTGCCGCTGACAAGCGGTCAAATAGGGAGTCCCTGGACTCCGTGTAAGGGGTGAATTGTCGCCTAGGGCGACGCTGCTGATTCTGCTCCTGTTTCTTATTATCTCTTTCGTAACTAGGAGGCACTGCCTGGTAATTAGCCTTTTGGGGCTGCATTTCTTGCACAGGCTTGGGAGCATTTATCGCAACTTGGTTAACCGCAGCGGGTTGTGATTGCGTTGTCCCAGTCTTAGTGGTTTTATTCCACTCTTTCTTTTTAGGCTTGGCGATTGCGCCTTCGCCTATCTTAATCTCTTCTATAACTCTGGCTTGCGCCAAAGCTTCTTCTAAGCTGTCGTATTGCTACAGCAGCAATAGACCAGAGATTGATTTTAAGCAACTCCGTGCAAACATCTGTGTTAGATCAGACATAGGGGGACGGTAGGGTAGCTTAGAAAGCAAAGCCCTCCATCGATTCCCATATGCTGCCATTGTTTCTTCCTCATATTGCTTGAGGCTGGCCAGATCACTCAGTGATGCCTTCTTTCTTGTGTTGAAGGCAAAGCGTTCAAGAAACGCATCTACTAATTGATCTAGGTTGTTTATGCTGTGTTTGGGTAATTGTGTGAACCAATCCGAGGCAGGGCCTGCGAATGTGGTTATGAAAGTTCTAAGCAACAATGCATCATTATCTTGGATGCCGAAGCATTGACTTAGGAACCTTGTGACATGTTCTTGTGCGTCCTCTTCACCTTTAAAAACTGCCAATTGAGGCAACTTGAAATGTTCAGGGTAAAGAGGTGTGGGCACTGAGGGATGCACTGGATGACTACGGAGTTGACGCAACGTGGGTTTTTGATGCCCAGAAGCTTTTGTCTCCACAGACTCCAAACGCTCTAATAGCGCCTTGTATGCATCGAAAGATTTTATTTCTTCCTCTTTTGTTTGCTCCCGTTGTGAGTTATGGGAGACTGGAGGCCTATGGGGGGGTGGCCGAGTGGCAGCCCTCCCGCCTTGATGGGGCATTTTGGCCCGTTCTATTTCTGGTTCGTACTCCTCATAAAATTCTTGAGGAGTCTCTGGACGAGACCTGTGACCCTGATTGAGTCCCCGTTGAGGGTACCCATCATTGTTTCGGGGAGTGGCCTCCCTCTCGGGTCTATAAGGTCTCGGAGGCAAAGCTTGACGAGGTCGCGGAGACCTGTCCTGCACCAAAGGATTGTGCCTCTCATATTGTTCTTCTCTGTGGGTGCGAGGGGTTGGCACCCTCTCAGGTAGTTTATAGCGCAACTCATCCGCTTCGCGCTGCATGCGCTCTTTATTCAAGCGGTATAAGTACTCTAACTCCTGATGACCTTGCTCAAGCTACGAGATTCGGGCTTGGCGGGCGGCATGTCTGGCGACTTTCGGGTCAACTTGGTCTGCTCTCTTTTGCTCAGGAGGCTTAAATGTTTTTCCTATGTGTTTGCCTCGATTTTGATGATCTAAAATTTCAATGGGTTGCTTCCCTCTGTCGAGGTAGGCGACATTTACTTGAGGCTCTGGCCTCGATGTATGATCATGATACCTAGCAGGTGCAGAAATGCAAGGTTCCCACGTTGTTTGTTGTCCTCGAGGAATGCGATGGCTTTCCTCGTATTCCCTTTCATGGGTTTGAAAGGGGCGGGCGGAGTTGGCTCGCCTTGTGTAAAGAGCCCTACGCTCTGGATTTTGTCTTTCTGTTCGAATGTGAGGCAAAGAAGAGGTAGCGTATTCACGCTGTCTCTCCTCATGGACACTATGCCTCTCTAGCGCTTCATCGCGCTGCGGCCATTCGGATCTAGCCTCGAGAGGCGGTTGTCTACTTACATTAAGATCTACATGTAAAGCATCTTCCCGAAAGGGGTTGTGTTGAATGGGCATACCCCAATGAGGAGGTTCCCAATAGTTCCTTTTTGAAGTGGCCTGATGTGGACTTTCTTGTAGGCCAGACCGCCAAGGCGGTATGGCCAAGTCCTCAGGGCTAAAGCGAAGGCGACTAGCGCCCTCTCTTTGTGCACCTTCCGCAGCGTCCGCCCTTGATTGGGCTTGGCTACGGGTGTACACCATTGTGGTGCTTCTCTACTCTCTAAGCAGATTTTATCTCGTTTATGATGATCTATCTTTTTGTTTACACTAAGCAGAAATGAACACACACATACACAAAACCGTGATTATCTCTTTTAAGGATTGATAGTGTGTCCTAAACTGGTTTAGTGCATTTTGATGTTTTGTTTTGTTTTTGCAATTTTGGAAGAACGTTTAAATGCATAATGTTGGCTCATATGACTCCCATAAATGGTCGCCCCTTCAATATACCATTGCCGGACCGATATACCAACCTCTCTATATACCCGCCCTTACGAGAGGGAAACTATAGGTACGTGAGAGCAGATGGTACGTGGAACATAGGCGGTACGGAAGGGGGGATTGTCCTGTTAATGACACCTACCATAGAAGACTTATCCTCGCGTGCATGGGAATCACCCCAACAACACTCGGTCAGCTTTCGTCAGGATTTACGCCTAACAACAGGTGACAATCGGGGAAATGGATGCAAAGCTAAGCCAAGGTGGTGATGAACCCACCGTTGGTCTTGCTCAAGGGCTGGGGTTTTACGACCAGCTCCTTGGTTTAATTTACCACGTGAAGTGTGTGTGGTTCATTTTATTTAAAAAAATGAAACAAGCAGCAAAAAGAAACTTTCCCTATGCCACACAAATACTACAAACCGAAAAATAGCAAGTAGAAATTTGAATTTTTTTTTTTTATTTATAAATAAAGCAAGAAAATTGACTACCTTTCTTTAATAATTAAAAAAAAATGAAAGTAAAAAAAATCAACAAATAAAATAAACAGAAATAACACAGCAGAAAATGACAGAAACTTTACCTCCTTACCGCTCGGACTTGCTGTTTCTGACCTTCGGCTTAAAAAATCAGGGGTACCTGTTAAGCACAAACACAACAAATCTGATTAGTTTCTGTGATTTAAAATTCTGGGAACGGTCCCACCGTGATCGCCATTGAAAGCATGAGATTTCGGAAAAAAGAAATATTAAGATGCAATGAGAACAGAATTAACTTGATGCATGAAATGAGAAAACGTAATCAAATTGAGACAAAATATAAGGAGAAAGTAGGAGCACAACCCTTTTTATATTAATTCCAACTCGGTTACAATACATCTCCTCAGTTACATATTCTCAGTTACAATCATGATTAATAATCTTCTTTCCGCATGCCCACATGCAAAGTGGGCGGGCCAACGTATTGCCGCCGCTGATGTTAATGAGTCTTTGCTTGCTGCTGCTTATCCTGCATTCAAGAAAACAATAAACTAGTTAGTAGCACCTCGCATTACAGAAACAATAAATTATTTCAATATATTCGAACACAACAAATATTATAAAACATAAACTGTTTTAATATATATTCGACAACAACATTTTATACAACGTAAACTAAAACAACAAAAATATTATAAAACGTAAACTATTTTAATATATTCGAAAACAACATATATTATAAAACGTAAACTATTTTAATATATTCAAAAACATATACTAAATTAACGAAGAACGTGCGTGGGGTGCCCAAGCGGGCCGCCCCGTTAAAATTTGACTTTGACGCCAATCCACTAGGAATTGGCCCAAAATCCAAGATTATGGAGTGTCGGCAAATTAATGGTTCACTGTGGTCGAATTTCTGGTCTGAAGGTCAGATTTACGCTTCTGGAAAGCCACCAATAACCTCCCTCATGAAAGAGATTACAGGTGCAGAAGACTGAAAAATCCAAAGGAATATGATCGGGTCTCGGTTTTAACAGCACTTCGTTCTATTCACCAAATGCTTCCGTAACCTCCTCCTGAGCGGGAAAGTCTGCTCTTTTATAGACCCACGGGGTCTCTTCAAAGGGGTATGCAGTAGCGCCACATGGCGGCCATGCCTGCCCGGGAGGTAGGAAAGTCCTCCGCGACTTGGGCTTCCATGATTGCCCCTACGACAGTCTTTCAACGGCCAACCTACCCACCTACGCGCGCATGCAAGGCAAGAGCCATAAATGACTGTCTTCGGCTGCCACTTGTCATTAAGTCATTTTAATGTTGCCTCTGATTGATTGTGTCGCCTCGATTGCCCTTTATGGTCCGATGTTTAATGCTTGCCCTTGAATGGCGGATGTTCGCCTTAATGTCTGCTGAAGTCCGCCTTTGGTTGAATGTCCCCTTCGCAACGCCGAAGTGTCGTCGTATCGCGACGTCGCGATATCGCGACACTTCGGCCAAGGCAAGGCCTTGGGCGCCGAAGTGTCACGAAATCATGACACTTCAGCCAAGGCAAGGCCTTGGGCAAGTGTCACGAAACATACACTCCCAAGGCAAGCCTTGCGCGAAGTGTCACAATCGTGACACTTCGGCCAAGGCAAGCCTTGGCGTCGAAGTGTCATGAAATCGTGACACTTCGGCCAAGGCAAAGCCTTGGGCGCCGAAGTGTCACGAAATCGTGACACTTCGGCCAAGGCAAAGCCTTGGGCGCCGAAGTGTCACGAAATCGTGACACTTCGGCCAAGGCAAAGCCTGGGCCGAAGTGTCGCGATATCGCGACGTCGCGATATCGTGACACTTCAGGCAAAGCTTTGCTTTGGGCGCCGAAGTGTCGCGATATCGCGACGTCGCGATATCGCGACACTTCGGTCGAGGCCCACTTTTGATTAAGACTTTGTTTTAATGAAGGCTTGCTTTGATGAAGGCTTGCTTTGATGAAGGCTTGTTTTGACTTTGTTTTGGCATCGAAGTGTCGCGATATCGCGACGTCGCGATATCCTGTCGCGATATCGCGACGTCGCGATATCGCGACGTCGCGATATCGTGACACTTCGGCCGAGGCCCACTTTTGATTTGCTTTAATGGAGGCTTGCTTTGACTAAGGCTTGGCTTGATGAAGGTTTGTTTGATGAAGGCTTGTTTTGACTTTGTTTTAATGAAGGCTTGTTAAAACGACCATCTTTATTCCGTTTACTTTTCGACCTTCTAAATTGCAATGTGAGTGGCTAGGACCACTGTTTGACTTCTGAGGGCTGCCCTGAAAGCTGTGTATGTCAATGCGATCAGTGTTTGTAGTCACTTAATCGGATTGGTGCTGTTTTGGTGTCTACACTTCCATTTAGTATTATCAATTTCCTATAAATATTCCTTCATCATGTTATTATATAAAGAAAAACTATGTTATAAAAACAATATTCTTGATCAATAGCATATTATTTTTTAAAACTTAAATGTGTCCAAGTGTTCTCCTAAAGCTGATTACCAAAATACTCAATTTAATCTCTCATCATATTTTGATCATAGAAACAATTTTAAATCTAGGAAATAAACTCATATATAGAAGCTTATAATGTTTTCCATAAAAAAGAGTCGATAAGAAAAAGATCATGAACAAGATAATTCTACAATAAAAACATAGAAATGTGAAGGTTGATAATTTATTCAATAGTGTATTCCATAAGTATGAAACATCACAATTTTTAAGGTAAAACATGATTATTGGGCAATTGTCCCTAAAGCACTTTCTTTTCAAATATGTATGTATACTTTATTTTCCATATCCTATAGCATAAGCTCTTATGGCTAATATTATCCTTCCTAAAGATAAGATTGGTCTGTCCAATCACAACATTTCAAACTGCATATTTTTATATAAATGCCTTGTTTATTAACATCATATGGTCATATATGCATATCCTAGACTCAAATGGAACTTGATCTCCATTATCATGCTAATGGTTGTCAGGTAATGCTAATAAGATATTTATTTTGGTTACAATGTGAGCATTAATATGAATGTAATAAAATTTCTCCACAATGTTTCATACAAGAAAATACTCTGCTTGGCCTAGAGGTACAACATATGTAGGTATCCCACATAAATTGAGAGGTAATGAAGAATTAATGCAATAATAATCCTCAAAAATATAATTTAATGTGAAGTGGACAAAGCCTTAGTTAAATATCACTGTTGAAAAGATGCAAATATCATATATAAATTGAGAGGTTATGAAGGATGAATGTAATCACAATACCTAATAATTCAATTCAATATTCGTTAATTGGGTTTCAAGCTTCCTATCGAGGTCCAATTGACACTTCAAGATTTTTTCGATGTAAGTTCTATTAAGGAATGTAAACATCCTCAATGCTTAAGTTTAAAAATATATTATTACCTTTATT
This sequence comes from Wollemia nobilis, assembly GCA_028583015.1. Taxonomy (NCBI): domain Eukaryota; kingdom Viridiplantae; phylum Streptophyta; class Pinopsida; order Araucariales; family Araucariaceae; genus Wollemia; species Wollemia nobilis. The sequence continues at coordinate 85,551 of JAQPPZ010002531.1, forward strand.
GTAGAATGTTTATAGATATTATGTTCATCACAGGAAGTTTCAAGTGCAAAAAATAAGTGGTAACAAATTGGTTATAGGATTTGAACTACATGGAAGAGTCATATGTGATAATGACATTAAAACAAATGATCTACTTTGATCTAGGGTAAAGTGATAATTTTTTAAAATTAGGTTTATAAAAGTTAATATCATGGCACTTTTAAAGGAAATCCAAGAAAAATCAATGAAGGTGGTATTTTTCAAGATAATAAAGGTAAACTACTCCACTTGCTCAGAATCATATGGAACTATAACTAATAACTATGCATAGGCTTGGGTATTTCTTATAGGGATTAAAATTGAAAGGAATAATGGATAGAAATATGTTTCAACTAAGGAAAATTCTTAAATTATCATTAATACTATCAACATCAATATATGTGAAGATTAAATGAAAATAAAGTTTTTTCTAACATCCATAATTTATTGTTGGAGGCAATATCTTGGAAATGTGACCTTATTTATAAATAAGAAAATTAGGTAGCAAATAATTTAACAAAACATGATATTTTTTTTCTTGGTGAATATAAACTTTAGAAGGCAACTAACCAAGTGGAGGATTATTTTTAAAGTAAATATGATATAAGAGATCAAGTTTATTCCGTGTAAATTATCTTAATTTTTATCTAGTATATATTTCTATCTTCTTAATAGAAATAGAATTAATGTAGAGGTTTTCCCTTGTACTTTAGGGTTTCAAGAGCAACACAATAAGAAAATTAGGATGAAAAATATAATTATGATAAAGGAATATCCTTGAAATTTAGGTTTTATAGGGCAACATAAATAAGAAAGTATTTTTGAGGTTATTCCTTGCACTTTAAATTCTTCAAAGAAAGAAAAACTTATAGATCAAAAATATCACTATGAGCAATATATAATAATTGAAGAGATTGATGAAGATGTAAGTGTTGGTGGGAATAGAAAAAGATAAGAATACAAAAGAAGAAAAAACAAAGAGAAAAAGAAACTCATCACAATATTGATACGAGATAGCAAAAGCAAATACTTCAAGTTGTAATAATAAGTGGGTCAAAACCACAAATAAAAAGTGATGATAAAAATGATATAGTCAAAATAAAAATAAATTTTATGCTAAGCAGGACATGAGAGTCTTGTATTATATAAAGAATATGAAATGTTGACAATCCTATACATATGAGGAGTTCAATAGTAAATTATTCAAGAGTCACATTTTCATGTCTATATTATGGAGTAACTAAAATAACTACATTGTAAATGGTACAATTCAAACAGTGGTTATAGGTAATCTAGAAAACATAGTTTTATCTATGTCTGTTTGGGTTCTCAACTCACAACCATCCATCTATCATATCTCCACCATATGCACAAGGGATAATTATTAAGAAATTTGGATGAGTAAAAATAAATAGCTATAGGAGGTAGATGAAAATCGTAGGATATCATCACAAAGAGTTCTTTTAGAAAATTTACTCTAATGTATTTGTTCAATGGAGTCGTTAGATTAAGCTTATATACACTAATGATTCCTTCAAGAAGGGACCACAACTTAAAAACAATAGAGTTGCAAGTGGTATATTGGAGTACTTTGAATAGGAAGCCTCATGGACTTATAAAATGTCATCATCTATAGTGCACATCCTTTCAATATAATTATTTATAGATATTTATCTTAAAAGAACTTGAAAAAAACTAAGAACTAGAACCTAGGGGTAGGGCTCACGAAAGATAAGAAAGAAAGTTTCAAATATATAAGAGAAATAATTTCCAACCGAGGGGTTGGCACTACCTTTGAAGGAGGTTTCATCAGTCTACACTTTCCAATATTCAAAAATGGAATATGGACAATAGTTTTGAAAAGCATAAAGGGAGGTTGAATATATGAAGATCATAGGTTCTTAAAAATTCTAAAAAAGAAAAGTTTTGATGTCCTATTTAGCCCAAGGATATTAAAAAGATAAATAAAATATAAAATTTCTAAAATATGCAATAAGAAAATAAGAGGAAAGAAAAATTCCAAAAAAGTAGACTATGCGATGCAAAAATTCCAAAAAGCAAAACATCAAAAAGTTTTTATGGGAGCACAAAAGAGAGGGCTTCGTCAACATACTTTCGACAAAAAATATTGAGCTCAATCTCTAAGGTTTTGTAGTTCTAATATAGAATATTGAGGAGAAAGTTCTAATAAGCAACTAAGCACTCCAAGAAGCAAAGAGTGATATAGCTAGCTTAGATGGTGAAAGGATCAAATCAATTTGTAAAACATCAATGATAACGGACAAGATCCAAATAGGATAGTTGAGCTAAATTTATGAGCGAATTGCCAAGGGGGTTAAAGTACACCGACTAACATCATTTATATTTTCTTGTCCTAGAAAAATGAGTGACCTATTGAAAACAATAGCATGGTGCCTTCAATGGCAACAATATTAAATCTGACATAGTAATTAAAGAGGGAATTTTATATCAAAATTTTAGGATTCCAAGAATTTTGGACAAGGGATGTTAGTAGTAGTTGAGCAACCAACACTTAGGAATTGATGATCCTAGATTTGGCAACCTCAAAGTATTTCAATAGCATAGTCAAGAAAGCAATAGAAGGGCATGATAATAAATAACTACCCTAGTTTTGGTGAGAAACTTCCCCTTTTTGTAATTTATGAATAGAAGTTTTAGTATCGTAAGGGATCATCGAGTTCTATAACTTCTCCTTCATTTTATTTATTTAGTAGCATCTGAAAACTAGTTGTTTATGAATATGTTTTTGAACCCAAACATTAGGCATAACTTGTAATTTTTTTATATTCACATATAAGTATTTTTATATCCATTTCTTATAAATATTTTTATTTATTTATCTATACTAGAGGACTAATTGATTTATGTCTTATTTCATTTATACACAACCTAGACTCTTAGTAAATCATGCATCCACCACAGTTTAAATTCAATGAAAGATTACAAAAATTACATTAAAACAGTGCAATGAAGCAAATTTCTAATTAACATAACTCTCAGGTTAATCTTTCTTTCCGCACATAAAACGGTGTTTCCCCTCACAAAGATTCAAAACCCTCCATTACACCGCCCTCGTCTTGTTCACTACAAACCCTAGCCTACACTTCACAAATTTAGTTGGCCGCAGTCGACAATCTCGACGGTCTTCGAGGTTTGGCAGCCTCTAGACCCGACCTCAATCTCGCGCACCACATCCATGCCTTCAATCACCTGCCCGAACACCACGTGCTTGCTGTCCAGCCACTACGTCGCCTCCGTACAAATAAAAAACTGCGAGCCGTTGGTGTTGGGACCGGCGTTCGCCATCGACAGAATTCCGGGGCCCGTATGTTTCTTCACAAATTTCTCATCGGCAAACTTGAGTAGAAATTTAAAGAGGCTCAAGTCCGTCGTGAGTAGGCAGAAATTTAAAGGAAACTTGATGGTCAAGGAAATTCATTTATTCTAAATCTTAATAAATAAAAGATATTTATCCGTTTAAAAGGAAACTTGATGGTCAAGAAATCTCATTCATTCTCAAACATAATGAGAAACTAAGCGTGTCTTACGAAACACTTGGATCTTGCCTGCGTTTTCCGAGAGTACCCAAATTGGAGGCGTCACCCAAGTCGAAGAAGCCCAAGCAAGGGATGTCAGCTCCTCTAGCAAAAGAAAAGGAAGAAGAAGATGAACCAGGAGAAGCGGTTCCGAAACCAGGCAGCAGCCCAAAACCGTCAAGAGAAGAACCCGCAAAAGCCAGCCTAGAGCGGCAGAATAATCATAGTATCAATGATAATAATTTCCCTTCTATACCATACCCTCAAGGTAATAATTAATTATTGTTATGATTATAATTTTTGAAGTCTGGTTTTATAAACCCGGATTGTGTATCATGGAGGGACAAGCGAACCGGTTTTCATTCATATGATTGTTATTGTTAGATTTTTGGGAAAGCAGGAAAAAAAATGTTAAAACCATCACAAACATAGGAACCTGGTGGTTGTTGTGTACATAGGAACCTGGTGGTTGTTGTGTATGTATTAGTAATTGGTGTTGGATGTTTATGCCTGTATATGTTTGAAATTCACAATCGTAAGAGCAAGTTCCGCCTCTCCTTCCCGCCGCCACTAAGGGGGAATCTGGTGAATGGGATTCTAGATGCTAACCACCCTCTTCATTTTTTTTCTTTTTCTTTTTCTTTGTCAAATATTTTTATTATTTCGGGGTTAACGGTTGTGATTAATTAATTAAATGAGTTCAATGCAATGGTAACTAAGTACCCTCTTCATTTTTTTCCTCTTTATCAAATATTATTATTATTTTGGGTTATTTGTCAATTATTATTATTATTTTGAGTTCAAGTTCAAGGGTAGTGAATAATTGAATCAGTTCAATTCATGGGTGAACATTATTGTCATTGTCTCCTTTGGCACGAGCGTGCATAGGCTTCTGCACCTGCGACAATGAGAGTGAGCGTAGCAGGTTTTTGACGCTTTAGAGTACACAACATACTCACATAGGGATCCACGTGGGGTGGTAGAAGGCAATATTTACCCCTTCAAAGGCAGTATTTACAACTCAAACCTGGGTTTAAGTCAGGTAAATTTATGTTGTTTTGTCTCTATTACAACTGAAACCTGGCTTTAAGTGTAGTAAATTTATGTTGTTTCTGTCTCTATTCCCTCCCTTATTCTTCCGCTCTGCTGCAAGTTGCAACCGACACCACATAGGCCCTACCGCCGTGGCATATCTCTTTTGTTTTAAATTTCTATGGGCTCCATACCTTTTTCATATTGCATCGCCGATAGCACGGTTGGATAAGAGCAGTTCTCTTGTTCTGTGGTTGCAAATGATTGAACTATTTTTCTTTGCAATTTCGTGGTCTTATTTCATCAGCACAGTAGTCATCTTGGAAACTTATGTCATCTGCGACCTTTTTAGATCAATATGAATGTATCACTATTGCAGTATTTTTCTTCCTTATTACAATCTATTATATAGTTGTATTATAACAATTTGAAATTTTGGTATTGTTATATCATCACTACCTATTTTTTAGTTGTATTATAAAAATTTGAAAGTTTGGTAGTGTTATATCATCACTAGCTAATGATATTAAGATAGCCTAAATATTTTTTATATATAACTTCACAAACTCAATATAGATTTTTTCAACAAACCATTTTAATTAAATTAAAAATAGCATCCATCAAAATAAATTAACATGCATACATCCATACTCATCATACATAAAATCAAATCATCACATGCGAATGAACAAAATAAAGTCATCTGTATATATCATCAAAAATGCCCATAGGCTACAATGAACTGGTCCTGTGACCCCGCAACAAAATCCAAAAACTCAAAAACCCCCAAGCCTAGGGCGTCGACCACCATGATCACGCAAGATTGGTGCGGTGGGGCAAAAATTTCAAAAACAACAAAAATTGAACAAAAATGCACCAAAATAGCTAATAAACTTGCTCGATGAAAGTGCTTTTGCACTTGACATTTCGGGCATGCAAAACGGACATCGGGGTCACAAATCCTCACTATCCTACTCCCTAAGAAGGCTACCATAGCCGGACCACTCCACGGGAAGATGGATCTTCGAGAATTTCATCCCCAAATGGCATCGCCAAAAGGGTCAAAACCCACCCAAAAATAGCAATAACATTGCCGAACGAAGGCGCCTTCATGCCTGACATTTTTGGAATCCAAAATAGATGTTGGGGCTACAAATTGTCACTATCCTACTCCCTAAGAATGCCACCATGGCCAGACTTCTCCACGGGAAGACGGATTTTCAATAATTTTAGCTCCAAAAAGCGTCACCAAAAGGGTTAACACCCACCAAAAATAGGTCTAAATGTCAAAAAACTGCACACACATTCAATGATAAGCATCTGAAGGCACCTTTGCACCAGTCATCTTGGGTCAAGAGACTCGTCGCTTTTCTCATGCAGGTCATTCCCTCATTGATTCATTGCTTGAGGGGGTAGTCACACTTAGTCGCCAATCAACAAATACACACCCAATTAAGGAAAATGACATGCATTCAAGGAATCATTGACAAATACAATCATGCTCTTGCTTGGAGTAGTAAAAAAGCAATAATCACAAGCTGATCAAATCACTTGGAATTTCATGAATCATGAACTCAAGGTTCTCACAGATAAAAGGATGCGCCCTTTGCCTATTCATGACTGATCAATGTCCAAGATCAAGTAAGACCTCACCAAAAAATGTTAACACTTGAATTAAGTTCCTTTTCTCATCAGAAGCAAGGATTCAAGAATGCATGCCCTTTTCATACTTGGGGCATCAAAAGTTGGTTAGGTTACTGAGAAACCCTAATCATTAGTGCTTTGGTTATCTATTTTTGCTCGGTGTTGCACCATGCACAGTTCATCCCAAAAAGGGGCATCTGTAGACACCAAAACAACACCAATCCAATTATGTGATTGCAAACACTGATCACATTGACACACAAAACCCCAAGGGCAGCCCCGAGAGTATAAACAGTGGTCCTAACCACTCTCACAACAGTTTTGGAAGGTTAGAGATCAATTTGGCACCTTTAGGCACTTTGCTCAATATCCGTTCCACCCTGGAACGAATTCAAACTGGGATTCGCCCCACCTAGGGATGAATTCTAGATTTGCTCTAGGGTGGGGCGAATTGCAGGTTTGACGGGCAAAAAGTCAAATCTTGACAAATGGTAGCTCAGATCTGCCACTTAATGCTTCCTTCATCGCATGGGAGTATGGGTGAGCATTTTTGAGTGTTAGAGGCAATTACAAGAGCATTCATGAAGTCCCTATTTAGGGAGGAATCTCCTTCCCTCTGGGAAGGCATGATTGCCAAGTGGCGCCTCTACATGCCCATTTCAAGAGACCTCCAGGTCTATAAATTGGTGAGTTTCCTCACCCTAAAAATAGAGATAAGGAGCATTTTAGAGCAACGAAGTACTATCATTTTATTGTCATACCTCACACCTTTTGGATTTGCGCCTTTCACATCCTTGATATCCTTTAGAGGGGAGGTCATTGGGTGACTATTGGGAGGACGAATCTTGAGCCAAAAACCTGACATTTGGACACAATATCCCACCAAATTTTTTGACAATACCACACAAGAGGTTTTGGACCCATCCCAAGTGGATTGGTGCCAAAATCAGGCCTCAAACGATAGGCGGCCTACCCCATGAGTGCCCCCTCCCACACTGCCATAGTCCTAATCGCCCCCTTTTGGAGCGATGGGAATTCCATAGTAGACTTGCTTTATTTCATTTTTACATTCAATTCTATGATGCTTAGATAGTAATCGCCCCATTTTGGAGTGATGGGAATTCCATGGTAGACTTGCTTTATTTCATTTTTACATTCAATTCTATGATGCTTAGATAGGTTGTCATTTAAATTTCATCTCGTTTTGAACAATTTTGATCATATTTCTATCTTTGCTCGCTTCTACTAATCTACATGTAGCATCATCAAATTATTATTGATGGAGGCCAAATTGGGAAAATATGATCATCTGGGTCTTCCCTAAATGCCCCCAATTAGCTAACCCCAACTTTGTAGATCTTTTGGAGCTTCCTAGGCAGGACATTTGGGACAGTACCTTTTCAGCATTTTGTTGCAGGTGAATTCGTCCCGCCCCGGAGCGAATTCAAATATGCAAGGAATTTCTTGACTATTATTTTTGTAGGGCCTTCTTGGTGGTGTCTTGATGCCCCTGTCAAATTTTTAGAGCTTTTGGATTCATTTTAGTCATAGTTTAATACGTTTCTCTTATTCACTTATCGTAGGCTTGGGGATTGCATGCTTTGTTTTATCTAGAGGTGCTACTGACTATTTCTTATTCCTTTGAGTGCAAGATCTGGAAATCAGAGGAGCAACAAGGAATCGAGACTCATCAACGCAAGTGGTGGCGACATTTGGTCCGTCCATTTTACATGTGGGCACACGAAAGAAGGAAAGGCACCCATGGACGTAACAAGAACACATACTTAAAACGCTCCTAGCCCTTGGAAGGGGAGGATGTGCACTGTAACTGAGTTTTGAACATATTAATAAAAAGGGCTGTCTTCTTTATTCACATTTGTTTCATTTCGATTCGCTCATGCTTTTCCCTCTTTTCATGCACTTTCAAATTCCTAGGATTTAGCGCTATGTTCAGTTCTATTTGCATCACATCTTCACTTTCATTTTTGCTTCTATATCCTCATGCTTTCACAATTGTTATCTATGTGGGTCTTCTTCCATAGTATCACAATATTTTGGGGTATCACATGGTAATTTGCTTATTCTTAAGTATAAATTGGTCTTTGCACCATGTAGATAATCAAAAATTAACTCCATTATTATTATTAATGTGCAATTTCTACTCACACATCCAACACATGGAAGGATGATATACATAGAGTAAAATCCAAAAAAGTGATAGACCACATGGAAAGTAAATAAACTAAAATTAAAATTACATCACCAAAACAACCATCATAAGATAGAAGCATGGAATTTGTATGTGCCACACAACAAGCTAATAGCTTGTGATTAAGATACAAATATTTAAGACAACCACCTCCAATATAAAATATGGACAAATGTCACTAAGAATCATTCATACTAGAGAAAGGGATATTTATTATAGAAGCCTAACATGACAACCTAAGGAATTCCACCCCATTGCTTACTTCCAATTGATAAAACTTTGGTGTTTAGAATGCTCATAAATCTATCTTGACCAGCAATAGTTATAAATGTCAATTTGATATCCATTATACTAAAGGAAAGGAGTCAGAAAATTTTCAAGTATTTAAAGTTGCATACCAATAAAATCTATAGCTTTTTGAAGGCTACGCAAAATAGGGCAAATAATTTGAAATGATCACAACCCATCCCAAATATTTAAGCATTGAATTAAATCTATAG